>OZ012686.1:1223044-1495544 GCA_963942565.1 Maea johnstoni | reverse complement strand
CGTAAGGCTGTAATGCTGGTGACACTCTCAAAATAAGACAATTCCTAGTTTAGCACTCCTGTCCACTTTCTAACAATAGTTTTCTAATCTCTGAGGTCTTGGTGTTTCAAATATAAGTTTTCTTGAATTTACTTGCTTGAGCTGACCTCGATATAAACACAGTTTCAATTTTACAGTGTTTTACCCCAAATGAGATTTTCTTGATCAATAAAGGTTCATTTGATTTATAAATACCATACATGTCTGCTAAATATACTAGGCTAGGGCAACTGGAAGGCAAATTTGGAGTTCCTGCAAGAGAATACCTTACAGCACGCGATTTTGGTGGAAATTTTTATCAAGAAAGTAGGTCACAATGGACAGACATGTTGACCTACTCTCGTAAGTAAAATGATATCGTATCGATATATCGCATCTCTAAACTCTGGAAGCTGGAGAGTAAACAGGGATCTAATTAAGAAGCATAGGATATAACTACTAGTAAGCGCATGTGATACTTATCCTGTGTTCTTTTAGTGTACGATAAATATATGATGAAGCAGTTCTTAAGTGCTGCGTGTTTAATGAGGTATGATTTCCCCAGGAGACAAAGCCTATACGCTATCAGCCTGCTGACGGCAGACCAGACTACCTTGCTCGCTACTTAATCTCTCTCTTGCTAACCCAATCATACAACGGCGCTCTCCTCTCTAAAACTACAGCCCTTCACAGAGCAATGTCAGACTGAATAAATACCCAGCTATGACGTCTTGACGTCTCCTGAGAAATCAGCAATACGTTACAAGTTGAACTGTTCTTTAGCTATTGTTCGACTAGAGAGTTGCCACACTGTTCTATTGAAATATGGACAACCGTAAAGAGCAATAGTGAGTAGAAGAGTAGAAAGGATGATTGGAAGTTTAGTGGCGATAATATGTCTCAACAGTTTATGGTATACGCTCTGTACAACTAACTGTGGGTAAGTTTATTTTGGTGGCCAACTACTAGTACTTGCCATTAACGTGTTTTATCTCATTTACATCAGGTGCTGCAAGTTGATAAGTTATACTATTCACTATGACGAATCCACTTTAGTAAATTGCCAACAATATGGTTTTCACGTTAATTAATGATATTGCCGAAATGGCGGGTATCTAGCTAATGCGATAGCTTGCCATCACTAATTTTTCTCAGTAAGATGTATTTTCAAAATTCATGAAGTTTCAAAAAAGTTGGCTATATTGCTATATATCGTGTTTCAAGTATTAGTAAAGATTTCCTGTAAACAATTTAAATTAAGTTTCGGTATATATTTAAGCGAAACAAACGAAGATAAGTTATGGAAATCAGCGTATTTTCACTTCACTGGCTACGTGGCTATTGGGCAATTGGCCTTACGCCGCACGGGCGATTAAGTCTCAATTCGCCAAGTAGAATTGCCCACCATAACTAGAGTAGGAGTGAATGTGTTTATTTGAGAGCAATACACTTAATGCTTTACTGTTTTTCCCCTTGGCGGACTGTGCATATGGTCACCTACGCTTAGTTGCATAAGCGCCAGGGCCTGCCCGGATGGCCGAGTGATCTTAGGCGTTGCCACCGGTTGTCTGCTGTCTCACCAGTTCGGATTCCAATCCTTGCCGAAGCATGTGAGAACGTTTCTAGTGACTTCGGGTTAGGAGGTAGTTTTCGCCAGATATTTCGGTTTTCTCACTACTTACACCTGGCTTAGTCTAAACTAGGAAGAAAAAGAGACGGTAATGAAAATTCCAAATTAGACACGCTTAACATTACACATGCTTCAGAAACAAAGGACGCACAGGCAGAAACATTTGAGGACACTCGTGTTTCTTCACTTCAACTGTTATCATATTTTAAAAAATATGTACAAATATTCTTAGGACTGAACCCTTCCCTGATAATATTCTAAAAGGATGAATCACCATGGTAACGTTAAGAAGTGAATGATAACAATGGTAATGATAAGTGTATATGATACACAACTCTACATCTCTATCAAACCTATCAATCAGCATGTAGTCAACACACGGGTAGCAAAGTTGGAAGACTGCCTCGCCGACATCTATACATGGGTGACTCAAAATAAACTGAAACTGAATGCAGACAAGACAGAGGTTCTGATCATGGGTACCCCATAAATGCGGGCAAAGATCTCTATTCCTAGTATCACTGTAAATGGTGTAATAGTACCAGCTCTAAATGAACCAGTTGGCAATCTGGGTGCTGTTTTTGATCCGAACATGAATATGTCTGCATATGTATCACAAATTATCAAGTCTGAAAATTACCACATTAGAAACATTGGAAAAATAAGAAATTTCTCAATACTGATATACAACCAAGACACTGACCAAGAGTGCCATTGACTCACTAGTGATATCACGCCTTGACTACTGTAATGGATTTCTCTGTAGAATCACTGATGAGCTGCTATGCAGGCTCCAGAAAGTCCAAAACAATACTGCTAGAGTGGTTAGTGGCTCCAAAAAGTATGGTCACATTACACAAGTTCTAAAAGATCTTCACTGGCTGCCTATCAGGAAAAGGATTGAGTTCAAGATTCTGCCTTGGAGTTTCAAATGCATGCAAGGATGTGCCCCTCTATACTTGAGGGAACTGTTAGTCAAACAAGCCAATACAAGGACTCTAAGATCAAACACTAAGAACGTATTACAGATACCACACACTAATCTGAAAAGGTTTGATGACAGAGCATTCTGAGCCTATGCACCACGCCTTTGGAATAAGCTCCCTGACAACATCAAGGCTGCTAATAGTGTGCAAAACTTCAAGAAAAAGCTGAAAATACTGCTATTTCGAAAGGAGTTTATTTGACTATATGGACTATAAACATTTGTCCACTGACTATCCTTTTGAACAGTATAGGTGGAAATAATATCAATTATTATCATCATTATATTGCTTCAACCTGCTATTGGCAGGTAACTTGCAATTCTAAAATGGTGCATAGATGTGCCTATTCATCCTTTCTGAAAAGTAATTTAACACTATAATACCCTTCCCTATGCGGTGTTTTCCTTGAGGAAACACCATACATTTCGTACTTTTTTGAGTTATGAAAATGCTTTTATGTAATTTACTTCTATAAAACTCATATCCGGATGTTGCCTGGCCTAGGAAAAACAATTTATACTAGGAAAAACATTTTATACCTTCCACACTGTAATATAGATATGGTCTAGTAATGTACAATTTGTAGTATTTATTAGTCTTCTTTACACTGGACTTAATAGTCAATATCTGATAAATATTAAATGCCGGACAATTATAACTTATTAATCTTGAGAAGATATTACACGTGTGCACTACACTTTTGATGGTAATCTTGAGTAATAACAATTAACTCAACCTTCGCTTTACAAAAGCTTACTGTGAGTGTACTTACTGTAGTATTTACCCAAGTCCTCCTCCATGGAGTATCGGTAATGGAGAAATATACTCTTCTCTCCCGTATGCTAATTTTATTTATTCTCCTTAAAAATACCCATTTTGTAAGTACTCGACGTACTTTATACAATCTAGTATGTATTAACTTTGCTGATTTATACCTACAATGTATGACTTTTTGTAGTTGAGATACTACAGTTAATAAATAATACATACATACATTTAAGTCTAATAGATGAATCAATCAAATCTAGATAGAAACGTCAACAAACACATTGTAGATCAATAGAAGGTAGTCAGTCGTTGAAACGAACATAATTTTATAGTTTGTCTATAATAGTTATATAGAACCAATAATAAATATACCAATTTAAACATTGATGTATTTATTGATAAATAAATAACAAAACTGTCAAATTAACAATAAATATTCCTTATGTTAAGGTGATCGAAAGATGACTAAATAAGAATTGCCATTGAGCTCTTTTCCATGGCTCGTCTCTTTCTGTATAAATCGTGGCTGAGGATATGGAACTTGCGAGTGCCTCTTTATGAATACCATATTGTGCTCCAATAATTTCATAACTACTAGTATCCTATTCTAACCAATCTCTCACGTGATCACCTTTCTTCTTTTCACGACCACTCTTCCTGCACAGGGAGGTATGTAAGGCTGGAATAATTCTACAGTCTCAGGATCTTGCTATTCCTTACTCTATTCATACCAAAATGAACACAAATCATTCCGTAATTTCATACTTCAACCATCCTTTCACGTGATCGCTTCTCTATTCTCCAACGCCGATCTTTCTTTACATGTGCACTTGGAGGATTGTAAGGTTGGAATAATTCTGGAGGCGAGGGCAATCTGAGAATCTTGCCTACTAATTCACGGCACAGTCGAGCAGCAAGTCACATGGCATCAGGCGCACTAATCGGCTCAGACAATATCCCGCGGGCCCCGAGGCGTCCCTCAATCATTACTCAACGCTAAATGGGGCTGTTTACGTTTCCTGTAGAAGCCGTGCCACTGGGATTACACGCAGCTCCACTACTGCCCAGCTACACAGACCACTGCTTGACACGACCTGCAACCCAATAACTACTTCCTTCTGGAGGCCTTCATATGTAATGGTTTAAGTACAGACCCCCGTGGGGGGGGGGGGGGGGGGGGCACCTTAGTTACGTATTTCGCGGAAGAAGGGGTCTTTTTTTAAGACCTCCGCATGTCCGCGATTTTGTAAAAGAAAGGTACTTTTTTGTACCCAGGTTCGAAGTATGGGGGTCAAATCCCCTTACAATCCACGAAATATACGCAGCTCTGACGCCGAGAGACTCCTGAAGTGAATGGGCTTCCGAGTTTGCTGCCGCTAAACACGCAGAGGATTATAAAATCTAAAGTTAAAATACGTATTCCCGTTCCTCCAATGTCAGTGTTTTGATAAAAGAAGGGGTGTTTATTTAGTGGAGAAAGTCAGCGTTTTTATTAAAATAAGGGTGCTTTTTGGCCATAAATCAGTGCTTTAGGGGAATTTTTTTATTTTGATAATGAACGTATGCGCCCCCCTAAATACCCAAGTGCCCCCCCCCCCCCCCCCCCCCCCGGGGTACAGACATGATACTTAACAAGCAGGAAAATGTTTTATTTTTTCAAAATTATACTATCTGTTTCAAAGTAGAAAACAAAAAGCGTTCACTGCAGGGCCTTCAACAGTTCCACTTTGCTGTGACCTATATTGTAGCGTTGGTCAAAAAGAACGTTGGTTCAGGTGACCGTGCCTACCTACCTACGAAGCATTATAAATGATACTCGTATGAAAGAAATTATGTAGGTCTTGAATTGTGTCCATCCGTTTAAGTGCTTCAGCATTCACAACCCGGCGTGCACTATAAATCTGACACATACGGAAATAACTTTAAAAATAATTCAATGATCTGTGAAATATCTGACTGAAAGGTGTTTCATTTGGGTTTAACAACCTCTTATGTTTTTAGATATAGCAATTCCCTATATGAGGAGTTATGTTCAAAGACGGCGTACCGTGAGTGCAAACCCTGCTTTCCAAATAGGACTGCTGCAAAACAACAGGCTCTACTATTATATGCCTACTGCTCATTCTCTGCTGTGAATGGTCAGATCATGGTCACATGACCACCTTACAAAATTGATATTGGGGTGCAATATTACTTTCCTACTATCAGACTCAGAGCTGTCGGGTTCATGTGCTCAATTTCAACCGAAGTGAATTGAGGCAAGGACCTCAGAAGAGTTTGGGCTTCTTGTAAACTCCTGATTAGGAAAAAATAATCTTGTAAAATCCTGATTAAGAAAAAAATAAACTACATTGTTTTTAACAAAGACAAAACACATTTTGAAATTAGATAGATAGATCATCAAATTTCTGAAACTAATGCATGTGACTTTTTCAATTATTCAAATTATTATAATTGGTATAATACTGAATTAACACAATATATATTCCAGCTTAGAAATGTACATTAACCCAATGGTTTGTGGTAAAACCTGGAAATGGAAACACATATCAATACTAGTTTTATTATCATGATTCTTTAATTCGAACGTTTGATTAAACAAATATGGCAGTTTGGTTTCGTGCAATATCAATTTTCATTGCACTTTGGAAAATGATATTGCAAGCGCCTCGTGCAATATCATTTCAGAGTGCAATAAAATGATATTGTATAATATGTTGTTCTCCCTTTCGTTTAAGTAACATGAAATAATTGTCAAAAATAACTGTCAAAAAGAACAGCCCAAACAGTAGGTTTTAAGATGCTCTCCCTCCTGTCGTTTAATGTAACATACACTATTTGAAACTGTCAGAGAGAGCATCTGGTTGCATCCTCCACTTGTCTCCCACAGGGGCAGCAGCCAGCAGCACACCCAACCGTCGCCCACATCCACACTAAACACCTGCTCCATACCGACAGCCGGCCGCCGGGCCTCTAAGCTAGTCCATTAGAAGACGTAGGGGCAACGTTTAACACAAGCATGCCTACAGATATTAACTGGCAGTCTCATCTACGCTGCATTTAAAGAGAACTTTGGAATATAGCATATATTCATGAAATATTTCAAGGAGAGGTGTTAATAGGGTCCTGACCTACATTCCTTCTTCAAATATTTTACGGAATATTTTCTAGTTAAAAAAAGTATGACTTACATGGTGGTACTGTTTTGGTCAGCAGGCACGAAAGTATGACTTACATGTTGGTACTGTTCTGGTCACCAGGCACGAAAGTCTGACTAACATGTTGGTACTGTTCTGGTCACCAGGCACGAAAGTGTCACTAACATGGTGGTAATGTTCTGGCCACAGGGCGCGAAAGTCTCACTAACATGGTGGTACTGTTTTGGTCACCAGGCACGAAAGTATGACTAACATGGTGGTACTGTTTTGGTCACCAGGCACAAACGTCTCACTAACATGGTGGTACTGTTTTGGTCACCAGGCACGAAAGTGTCACTAACATGGTGGTAATGTTTTGGTCAGCAGGCACGAAAGTCTCACTAACATGGTGGTAATGTTTTGGTCAGCAGGCACGAAAGTATGACTAACATGGTGGTAATGTTTTGGTCACCAGGCACGAAAGTATGACTAACATGGTGGTACTGTTTTGGTCAGCAGGCACGAAAGTGTCACTAACATGGTGGTAATGTTTTGGTCACCAGGCACGAAAGTATGACTAACATGGTGGTAATGTTTTGGTCAGCAGGCACGAAAGTATGACTAACATGGTGGTAATGTTTTGGTCACCAGGCACGAAAGTATCACTAACATGGTGGTAATGTTTTGGTCAGCAGGCACGAAAGTATGACTAACATGGTGGTAATGTTTTGGTCAGCAGGCACGAAAGTATGACTTACATGGTGGTAATGTTTTGGTCAGCAGGCACGAAAGTATGACTAACATGGTGGTAATGTTTTGGTCAGCAGGCACGAAAGTCTCACTGACATGGTGGTAATGTTTTGGTCAGCAGGCACGAAAGTATGACTAACATGGTGGTAATGTTTTGGTCAGCAGGCACGAACCTCATTAACATGGTGGTACTGTTTTGGTCACCAGGCACGAAAGTCTCACTAACATGGTGGTAATGTTTTGGTCACCAGGCACAAACGTCTCACTAACATGGTGGTAATGTTTTGGTCAGCAGGCACGAAAGTCTCACTAACATGCTGGTACTGTTTTGGTCACCAGGCACGAAAGTATGAATAACATGGTGGTAATGTTTTGGTCAGCAGGCACGAAAGTCTCACTAACATGGTGGTAATGTTTTGGTCAGCAGGCACGAAAGTATGACTAACATGGTGGTAATGTTTTGGTCACCAGGCACGAAAGTATGCCTAACATGGTGGTAATGTTTTGGTCAGCAGGCACGAAAGTATGACTAACATGGTGGTAATGTTTTGGTCACCAGGCACGAAAGTATGACTAACATGGTGGTAATGTTTTGGTCAGCAGGCACGAAAGTCTCACTAACATGGTGGTACTGTTTTGGTCACCAGGCACGAAAGTATGACTAACATGGTGGTAATGTTTTGGTCAGCAGGCACGAAAGTATGACTAACATGGTGGTAATGTTTTGGTCAGCAGGCACGAAAGTCTCACTAACATGGTGGTACTGTTTTGGTCAGCAGGCACGAAAGTCTCACTAACATGGTGGTAATGTTTTGGTCACCAGGCACGAAAGTATGACTAACATGGTGGTAATGTTTTGGTCACCAGGCACGAAAGTATGACTAACATGGTGGTAATGTTTTGGTCAGCAGGCACGAAAGTCTCATTAACATGGTGGTACTGTTTTGGTCACCAGGCACGAAAGTATGACTAACATGGCGGTAATGTTTTGGTCAGCAGGCACGAAAGTCTCACTAACATGGTGGTAATGTTTTGGTCAGCAGGCACGAAAGTATGACTAACATGGTGGTAATGTTTTGGTCAGCAGGCACGAAAGTCTCACTAACGTGGTGGTACTGTTTTGGTCACCAGGCACGAAAGTATGACTAACATGGTGGTACTGTTTTGGTCAGCAGGCACGAAAGTATGACTAACATGGTGGTAATGTTTTGGTCAGCAGGCACGAAAGTGTCACTAACATGGTGGTAATGTTTTGGTCACCAGGCACGAAAGTCTCATTAACATGGTGGTAATGTTTTGGTCGCCAGGCACGAAAGTATGACTAACATGCTGGTACTGTTTTGGTCAGCAGGCACGAAAGTATGACTAACATGGTGGTAATGTTTTGGTCAGCAGGCACGAAAGTATGACTAACATGGTGGTAATGTTTTGGTCAGCAGGCACGAAAGTGTCACTAACATGGTGGTAATGTTTTGGTCACCAGGCACGAAAGTCTCATTAACATGGTGGTAATGTTTTGGTCGCCAGGCACGAAAGTATGACTAACATGCTGGTACTGTTTTGGTCAGCAGGCACGAAAGTATGACTAACATGGTGGTAATGTTTTGGTCAGCAGGCACGAAAGTATGACTAACATGGTGGTACTGTTTTGGTCAGCAGGCACGAAAGTATGACTAACATGGTGGTAATGTTTTGGTCAGCAGGCACGAAAGTCTCACTAACATGGTGGTACTGTTTTGGTCACCAGGCACGAAAGTATGACTAACATGGTGGTAATGTTTTGGTCAGCAGGCACGAAAGTGTCACTAACATGGTGGTAATGTTTTGGTCACCAGGCACGAAAGTCTCACTAACATGGTGGTAATGTTTTGGTCACCAGGCACGAAAGTCTCACTAACATGGTGGTAATGTTTTGGTCAGCAGGCACGAAAGTATGACTTACATGTTGGTACTGTTCTGGTCACCAGGCACGAAAGTCTGACTAACATGTTGGTACTGTTCTGGTCACCAGGCACGAAAGTGTCACTAACATGGTGGTAATGTTCTGGCCACAGGGCGCGAAAGTCTCACTAACATGGTGGTACTGTTTTGGTCACCAGGCACGAAAGTATGACTAACATGGTGGTACTGTTTTGGTCACCAGGCACAAACGTCTCACTAACATGGTGGTACTGTTTTGGTCACCAGGCACGAAAGTATGACTAACATGGTGGTACTGTTTTGGTCAGCAGGCACGAAAGTATGACTAACATGGTGGTACTGTTTTGGTCACCAGGCACGAAAGTATGACTAACATGGTGGTAATGTTTTGGTCAGCAGGCACGAAAGTCTCACTAACATGGTGGTAATGTTTTGGTCAGCAGGCACGAAAGTCTCACTAACATGGTGGTAATGTTTTGGTCAGCAGGCACGAAAGTATGACTAACATGGTGGTAATGTTTTGGTCACCAGGCACGAAAGTATGACTAACATGGTGGTACTGTTTTGGTCAGCAGGCACGAAAGTATGACTAACATGGTGGTACTGTTTTGGTCACCAGGCACGAAAGTATGACTAACATGGTGGTAATGTTTTGGTCAGCAGGCACGAAAGTGTCACTAACATGGTGGTAATGTTTTGGTCACCACCCAGCGGGCACTGTACGTACAATGTACGTACATTGTACGTACATTGTACCAACTGTACGTACAATGTACGTACATTGTACGTACAGTGCCCGCTGGGCAGGCACGAAAGTCTCACTAACATGGTGGTAATGTTTTGGTCACCAGGCACGAAAGTGTCACTAACATGGTGGTACTGTTTTGGTCAGCAGGCACGAAAGTATGACTTACATGTTGGTACTGTTCTGGTCACCAGGCACGAAAGTCTGACTAACATGTTGGTACTGTTCTGGTCACCAGGCACGAAAGTGTCACTAACATGGTGGTAATGTTCTGGCCACAGGGCGCGAAAGTCTCACTAACATGGTGGTACTGTTTTGGTCACCAGGCACGAAAGTATGACTAACATGGTGGTACTGTTTTGGTCACCAGGCACAAACGTCTCACTAACATGGTGGTACTGTTTTGGTCACCAGGCACGAAAGTGTCACTAACATGGTGGTAATGTTTTGGTCAGCAGGCACGAAAGTCTCACTAACATGGTGGTAATGTTTTGGTCAGCAGGCACGAAAGTATGACTAACATGGTGGTAATGTTTTGGTCACCAGGCACGAAAGTATGACTAACATGGTGGTACTGTTTTGGTCAGCAGGCACGAAAGTATGACTAACATGGTGGTAATGTTTTGGTCACCAGGCACGAAAGTATGACTAACATGGTGGTAATGTTTTGGTCAGCAGGCACGAAAGTATGACTAACATGGTGGTAATGTTTTGGTCACCAGGCACGAAAGTATCACTAACATGGTGGTAATGTTTTGGTCAGCAGGCACGAAAGTATGACTAACATGGTGGTAATGTTTTGGTCAGCAGGCACGAAAGTATGACTTACATGGTGGTAATGTTTTGGTCAGCAGGCACGAAAGTATGACTAACATGGTGGTAATGTTTTGGTCAGCAGGCACGAAAGTCTCACTGACATGGTGGTAATGTTTTGGTCAGCAGGCACGAAAGTATGACTAACATGGTGGTAATGTTTTGGTCAGCAGGCACGAACCTCATTAACATGGTGGTACTGTTTTGGTCACCAGGCACGAAAGTCTCACTAACATGGTGGTAATGTTTTGGTCACCAGGCACAAACGTCTCACTAACATGGTGGTAATGTTTTGGTCAGCAGGCACGAAAGTCTCACTAACATGCTGGTACTGTTTTGGTCACCAGGCACGAAAGTATGAATAACATGGTGGTAATGTTTTGGTCAGCAGGCACGAAAGTCTCACTAACATGGTGGTAATGTTTTGGTCAGCAGGCACGAAAGTATGACTAACATGGTGGTAATGTTTTGGTCACCAGGCACGAAAGTATGCCTAACATGGTGGTAATGTTTTGGTCAGCAGGCACGAAAGTATGACTAACATGGTGGTAATGTTTTGGTCACCAGGCACGAAAGTATGACTAACATGGTGGTAATGTTTTGGTCAGCAGGCACGAAAGTCTCACTAACATGGTGGTACTGTTTTGGTCACCAGGCACGAAAGTATGACTAACATGGTGGTAATGTTTTGGTCAGCAGGCACGAAAGTATGACTAACATGGTGGTAATGTTTTGGTCAGCAGGCACGAAAGTCTCACTAACATGGTGGTACTGTTTTGGTCAGCAGGCACGAAAGTCTCACTAACATGGTGGTAATGTTTTGGTCACCAGGCACGAAAGTATGACTAACATGGTGGTAATGTTTTGGTCACCAGGCACGAAAGTATGACTAACATGGTGGTAATGTTTTGGTCAGCAGGCACGAAAGTCTCATTAACATGGTGGTACTGTTTTGGTCACCAGGCACGAAAGTATGACTAACATGGCGGTAATGTTTTGGTCAGCAGGCACGAAAGTCTCACTAACATGGTGGTAATGTTTTGGTCAGCAGGCACGAAAGTATGACTAACATGGTGGTAATGTTTTGGTCAGCAGGCACGAAAGTCTCACTAACGTGGTGGTACTGTTTTGGTCACCAGGCACGAAAGTATGACTAACATGGTGGTACTGTTTTGGTCAGCAGGCACGAAAGTATGACTAACATGGTGGTAATGTTTTGGTCAGCAGGCACGAAAGTGTCACTAACATGGTGGTAATGTTTTGGTCACCAGGCACGAAAGTCTCATTAACATGGTGGTAATGTTTTGGTCGCCAGGCACGAAAGTATGACTAACATGCTGGTACTGTTTTGGTCAGCAGGCACGAAAGTATGACTAACATGGTGGTAATGTTTTGGTCAGCAGGCACGAAAGTATGACTAACATGGTGGTAATGTTTTGGTCAGCAGGCACGAAAGTGTCACTAACATGGTGGTAATGTTTTGGTCACCAGGCACGAAAGTCTCATTAACATGGTGGTAATGTTTTGGTCGCCAGGCACGAAAGTATGACTAACATGCTGGTACTGTTTTGGTCAGCAGGCACGAAAGTATGACTAACATGGTGGTAATGTTTTGGTCAGCAGGCACGAAAGTATGACTAACATGGTGGTACTGTTTTGGTCAGCAGGCACGAAAGTATGACTAACATGGTGGTAATGTTTTGGTCAGCAGGCACGAAAGTCTCACTAACATGGTGGTACTGTTTTGGTCACCAGGCACGAAAGTATGACTAACATGGTGGTAATGTTTTGGTCAGCAGGCACGAAAGTGTCACTAACATGGTGGTAATGTTTTGGTCACCAGGCACGAAAGTCTCACTAACATGGTGGTAATGTTTTGGTCACCAGGCACGAAAGTCTCACTAACATGGTGGTAATGTTTTGGTCAGCAGGCACGAAAGTCTCACTAACATGGTGGTACTGTTTTGGTCAGCAGGCACGAAAGTATGACTAACATGGTGGTACTGTTTTGGTCACCAGGCACGAAAGTCTCACTAACATGGTGGTAATGTTTTGGTCACCAGGCACAAACGTCTCACTAACATGGTGGTAATGTTTTGGTCAGCAGGCACGAAAGTCTCACTAACATGGTGGTACTGTTTTGGTCAGCAGGCACGAAAGTCTCATTAACATGGTGGTAATGTTTTGGTCACCAGGCACAAACGTCTCACTAACATGGTGGTAATGTTTTGGTCAGCAGGCACGAAAGTCTCACTAACATGGTGGTACTGTTTTGGTCAGCAGGCACGAAAGTATGACTAACATGGTGGTAATGTTTTGGTCAGCAGGCACGAAAGTCTCACTAACATGGTGGTAATGTTTTGGTCACCAGGCACGAAAGTATGACTAACATGGTGGTAATGTTTTGGTCAGCAGGCACGAAAGTCTCATTAACATGGTGGTAATGTTTTGGTCGCCAGGCACGAAAGTATGACTAACATGGTGGTAATGTTTTGGTCAGCAGGCACGAAAGTCTGACTAACATGGTGGTAATGTTTTGGTCAGCAGGCACGAAAGTATGACTAACATGGTGGTACTGTTTTGGTCAGCAGGCACGAAAGTATGACTAACATGGTGGTAATGTTTTGGTCACCAGGCACGAAAGTCTCACTAACATGGTGGTAATGTTTTGGTCACCAGGCACAAACGTCTCACTAACATGGTGGTACTGTTTTGGTCAGCAGGCACGAAAGTATGACTAACATGGTGGTAATGTTTTGGTCAGCAGGCACGAAAGTCTCACTAACATGGTGGTACTGTTTTGGTCACCAGGCACGAAAGTATGACTAACATGGTGGTAATGTTTTGGTCAGCAGGCACGAAAGTCTCACTAACATGGTGGTAATGTTTTGGTCACCAGGCACGAAAGTATGACTAACATGGTGGTAATGTTTTGGTCACCAGGCACGAAAGTATGACTAACATGGTGGTAATGTTTTGGTCAGCAGGCACGAAAGTCTCATTAACATGGTGGTAATGTTTTGGTCGCCAGGCACGAAAGTATGACTAACATGGTGGTAATGTTTTGGTCAGCAGGCACGAAAGTATGACTAACATGGTGGTAATGTTTTGGTCACCAGGCACGAAAGTGTCACTAACATGGTGGTAATGTTTTGGTCAGCAGGCACGAAAGTGTCACTAACATGGTGGTAATGTTTTGGTCAGCAGGCACGAAAGTGTCACTAACATGGTGGTAATGTTTTGGTCACCAGGCACGAAAGTCTGACTAACATGGTGGTAATGTTTTGGTCACCAGGCACGAAAGTATGACTTACATGTTGGTAATGTTTTGGTCAGCAGGCACGAAAGTGTGACTAACATGGTGGTAATGTTTTGGTCACCAGGCACGAAAGTATGACTAACATGGTGGTAATGTTTTGGTCAGCAGGCACGAAAGTATGACTAACATGGTGGTAATGTTTTGGTCAGCAGGCACGAAAGCATTACTAACATGGTGGTAATGTTTTGGTCAGCAGGCACGAAAGTATGACTAACATGGTGGTAATGTTTTGGTCACCAGGCACGAAAGTATGACTAACATGGTGGTAATGTTTTGGTCACCAGGCACGAAAGTCTCACTAACATGGTGGTAATGTTTTGGTCGCCAGGCACGAAAGTCTCACTAACATGGTGGTTATGTTTTGGTCACCAGGCACGAAAGTCTCACTAACATGGTGGTACTGTTTTGGTCAGCAGGCACGAAAGTCTCACTAACATGGTGGTACTGTTTTGGTCAGCAGGCACGAAAGTCTCACTAACATGGTGGTAATGTTTTGGTCAGCAGGCACGAAAGTATGACTAACATGGTGGTAATGTTTTGGTCACCAGGCACGAAAGTCTCACTAACATGGTGGTAATGTTTTGGTCACCAGGCACGAAAGTCTCATTAACATGGTGGTAATGTTTTGGTCAGCAGGCACGAAAGTCTGACTAACATGGTGGTAATGTTTTGGTCGCCAGGCACGAAAGTCTGACTAACATGGTGGTAATGTTTTGGTCGCCAGTCACGAAAGGGTCAATGATTTTCTCGATTTGTATATAGAGACCTTAAACGTCATGCGTACTCTAGCAGATTCTGTCTATCTAAGTGGAAAATAATTTGTGATAACGTGTTCTGATGGGATATGTGTATATACTATACATGTTCCTTGATGCAAATGTGCCGTGCAGCGTGAGGAATGTTAAGTGAAATTTTAAATTTTGGATTTCATTTTCTTCACTTTTTCTCTCATACTTTTTTTCTGGCATAGGTCGGGACTAGGAAGTTGTATTGGTGAAGGAAATCGAACTACATGGCGAAAACCACCGCCTAGACAAAAGTCACTTGCAACCATCTCACATACCAGAAATAGGAAAGAGCACATGTGACGGTGAGAGACAGCGAGCAATCAAGCCAACGATTGGACCACTCGGCTGTTGCGGACGGAATGTGAAGTGGGAGTGTTAATGGTATGCAACATGTAGTGCCATAAAACTTGCACGTATTCCCCAGTTGACCATTTCTATATGATTGAAATGAACAACTTTCTAGTGGCACTTCAATGTGTAATATCGATTACCTCCATTCGCTGTAGGCAAGCGATCTTATAAAACGGTGTAATGGTCATAGTTATAGTTCGGGTTTAGTTTAGTTTAGTAAAGAAGATATTGGCTGGCCGATAATGAATGAGTATCATAAATAACCAAACACACACACACGCATGTGTGTGTGTGTGTCTGTGTGTGTTGGATATGTGACCGGCTAAGAATATTTTCAAGCACACACACACACACACACACACACACACACACACACACATATATATATATATATATATATATATATATATATATATATATATATATATATATATATATATATATATATATATGGGGAAATCAATGGTGGATGGATTGTAAGTCAATTTCGACGGTTTTGGGTCTTTCGAATACCCTTGCTGGTGTTATGGCTGGGAGATGGACGTGATATTTATCAGTAGCTAGATCCATAGGCGAATCATTTATCCCACGTAGTCCTATCGAGAACACGGTGGCTTTCAATACACCAAATCTACAGCACAAGGCCGCTACCAGACCTGTATGATTAATTCACACAATGAACGACTCCAAGCATTATTGAACGACGCCCCTTAATGGCCAAGAGAGCGCATATTAATTTGGTCTGGGAATTCATGAGTGGCTGCCGTATAGTCCCATGATTAAAGCTGCATAATCTGGTGATGGAGATGACGGGACATATGAGCGACTTCATTTAGCCAATAGGCGTGCTACTTCACCCCAGTACTTGATCACACTGCGCTGCACTGGTCATATAGCCACGTACTATTATAACAATAACGATAAGCTTGCCTTTTTCCTCTGCATCAACTCGTTTTTATTAGGAATATTTCCTAAGTGGGATAAAGGCTATCTTGGATTCTAAGTCGTAGAGCGGCGGGAATTTGCATATAAAATAAAGCTATAAATATGACTACTAACCTATTTATTGTTTATGGTTCCTCCATATATATGTGTGTCGTACTTTTTTAAATAGTTGAAGGAGATCTTTTACAGTGACGGGATAAACAATCCGTTGTTATTCCGACGACGCTTTCGCCAAAATCATCAAATTGTCAGTTTGCCTCTGGGAGCAGCGAGCATTATTTGGTTAAGGGAAGTAAACCCGCCAAAGGAGAATAAAAGCTCTGTTCTTGGTGGTCATTATTAATAGCTTTCATTATTACTAGCCTGCCAGGTAGTCACATTGACTGCCTGTTCATGTGGACTACTAGTATCCGGTAGGGTCAATATGCCTAAAGGGGCAACTGGGGGGGGGGGGGGGGGATGTGGAAGCCAAAATGAAGTTTCTATATGTGTATAAGTAGCGACTTTGCGTCTCGTGCAAGGAGAAAAATGACATACATGCTATCAAAGTTCCTTCTATGGAGGTAAAACCTTATAAAAGCAAAACAAAAACCTGCCAAGATCCGCTGCAACTTCCCTGATAGCCAATTGGTAATATAAGTTGCAATTGGTGTCTCTCACTACGGCCCAGTTCTGGCATGTGAGGATTTTACCAGTGACTTGTGGTGAGGCGGCAATATTCCATTGGCACTCTGATTTGCTCCACCACCTACAACTGGCTAGTTACGACCTAGCCTGATTACCGGTATGGCAGAAAATGTGACAATGAACGAAACTCAATTCTATATTCCAAAGCGATTGGCTACCTGTAGAGTATACAGGTTTGACCGTTGTTGCAGGATACGATTGGACCCAGTAGGAACCCAATGCTCGCGGAACGCGGACGGGAAAAGTTTGCCAATATGAAGAAATAGACACTTTCCATTATGGATGGATATGATGACATCCAGCCTTTATCTGACCCTGGAAGACCCGCCCAGGGAGACGAGACACGACGGGCGAGTGGAAGGGCAACTTTGGCTGGCGATCAATAACTAGACAAAGCTGTAAATGCTTGATAGCACATACACGGCGATGGTGGTGTTGGTATTGGCGTGGACGGCGTGAAACGGAAACACTTCGCCACCATATCATACTGATGTTCACTGCCAGTGCTAGTGCTTCCCAAACGAGATAGGTATATAAGAATGAAATTTCTGACATTCGGTATATCATATTTGGCCTTTGGGAACATGTGTCGTGATACACCGTATGCTTTTTTCTCCACTCTCTTATAAAGATGATTATGAAAATTAAAATGAGGCAGCGAGCCACTGGCCCTTTACACGTACAACAATAGGAAAGTAGTATAGCGTGTTGCCAAGGTGATTTAGTGTTATTATTTACCATCAAATTCATGTTGCCCTTTGGAGACTCAACCGGCTAGTGCACAGGCCTCAGAGATCATGACCCACAATTACACATAGTCATAATTACACATAGCCGGTTGATAACCATACGTACATACAGACACACGTACGTGCGTGTTGAGATATATACATGTCTCACGGTGTACAACCAAATTTGAATGATGTGCGTAATCACGGTGGGTCTGAGTTCCTTAATTGCAATATACCAATCAGGGCGAACCCTCAATGACAATAAACAGCCACATGGCGATGCTAGTTTAGCGCGTGCAATCTACGTGGTTCTAAGAAATTACGATTGCAATAACCCATTTTGACAATCATTCGTACCGTTCATAGCCCGATCTGATTATCTTGAATCCTTATTTCACTTGTTAGGTGGTTGCGTCAAAATAAAACAAGGTCTAGTCAGTATCGTTGGGCATGAGTGTTAGGCTAGTACATGCATGAGAATACCACTACCAGATGGCGCTTTTGGAGATGGTCTCACACGCGAATATTATGATCCACTATTATGGAAAAACGGATCGATTTGCTAAATATTGATTTGCTAATATTGCGAACTTTGCAGTATATCTAGACCCCACATACAAGAACCCCTCAACTCTTAAAACCAGACAAAACTCAAGATTCAGTGTTTAAGAGGCGTGCTCTGGCTTCCTCCCCTACTGTAACCCTGTGACCTATGGCCTTAAATTTACCCAGAAGCCTATTCTCTCATCCCGGTTATTTAAGATGTAGGTCAACAGTCTAGCATAAAACTAAGATGATCTGATTTTCTCAAGAATCAGCCTTTGTTTATTTTCAATGGTGTTCCGGTTGAGGTTGTTCAATTTTATTGTTATCTTGGCCTGAACTTGAACTACAATGGCCAATTCAGCATCACTCAAAAACATTTGGGTCATAAGGCCTCTGGGGCCATGTTTGGAGTAGTTGCTCAGAGCTGAAAACTCCAACTACCAATTGATAGTTCAATCAAGTTATTTGACAGTGTGATTTTGCCTATTTTACTATATGGATGTAAAGTCTGGGGTTACCAATACTGTGGACTAGCAGACAAGCTTCAGATCAAGTTTATCAAAGTCATTTTGGGGCTTAAATCCTATAACCCAACAGTGATGGTGAGAGGTGAAACTGGATGCCTCCCTACCACCATAGACATCAAATGCAAAATGCTGAGTCTTGCAACCAAGAAAAACGATGGCTGCATTGCCAAGACACTATATAGCCACATGTTTGAAATGCAACAAAGCTGTGACAATGCCCATTAATGGATTAACTTTGTTAAGAAAAGCTTAGATGATTTGGGTCTGTCTTACATTTTTGATTCACAGGGAAGGAATAATGATCCAGCGTGGTTCAAGCTTGAAATTAAAAAACGGCTAAGCGATGCATATATACAGCACTGGATCATTTTGGCACGTGTGGTGTTGTACATATGTATGTGTGTAGGTATCGTTTACATAGATCTGCCGTGGCCTCATGGTTATGATGCCTGGCTCCCATGCATGAGTTTGCAGGTTGGAGTCTTTGCTGGATCCCCATGAGCAGGTTCGCCTGGTTGCTATATACATTGCAGCATTGTGAAGGGGTGTCTATGGTCCTTTTGCAACTGAAAGGCCCCTTGGAACTATTCGTGAAGAGAGGGAATTTCTTCCCATTTCTTGGGTCCTATCTCGTAGTGATATTACTTAAGCTGTTGAAAGCGACGTAAAAACCAATTCCTTCCTTCCTTTAGTACATTATAAATAGAATATGCCCTACATAAAACAAACTAGTTAATGTAAAAATAACTATAAGATGGACTGCTTTGTGGCATTCATGCAATATTAGTTAGGCAAGTCATAGAGGATTGGCACAGTTCTCACTCTTTGATGAGAGAGGTTGTCGCCCATTCAGGTCATGTACCATGCCCAATTAGCTTGCTGACTGGGCACAGACACTCTGACAATACGGGCCAGCCTCTGTCTAATCAACAAGTCGGAAGGAACAAGGAAGACTGCGCCAAGTAATGTGCACAGAGAGATAAGATAACTGTGTTAGTGGCTGTGGGCCAGCAGGCTGCTTGTGATTGGTTAGCACCCTAAGACAAGCATTCCCATAGAACGTTACCACTTTTATTTGTATGGGCGTCCAATGGATCAATTAGAAGCTTACGATGAGCATTGCCAGTGAACATACCAGTTTTATCAGTCTGGGCAACCAATGGAAGGGTTAGGATCTTAAGACAAGCAGTACCAGTGAACACAAATAGTTTTATCAGTCTGGGCGACCAATCGATCGGTTAGAATCTTAAGACAAGCATTGCCAGTAAACATAAATAGTTTTATCGGTCTGGGCGACCAATGGATCGGTTAGAACTTTAAGACAAGTATTGTCAGTGAGCATAACCAGCTTTAACAGTCTGTGCGACCAACGGATGGGTTAGTATCTTAAGACAAGCATTACCAGTGAACATCAACCAGTTGTATCGGTCTGGGCAACCAATGGCTCGTGAATGCAATTCGCCAATTGTATTGACATCACCAATCTACCAACTATTGCAGCAGCTCTTTCATTTGATTCGAGGATCACTAAACACGCAAAGTGTACCCTATACTCTAGAATTCCGTAATATATTTAACTACATTTCCATAAACCATACATAGTTGCATTGTACTATACTGTAGTATCGCATGATATACCACACACTGCCCTATATTATACTTAAGTATATCCTACTGTACTGTAGTATACCATAATATACCACACTGCTATGTCCTATATCATATCAATATGGTATATAGGGATATCCTACTAAACATTAATGTACCTCACATAGCCCTATAACATACTGTATGTTTTCTTCATTGGCCATATTATAAGATACAAAATTACAAATACATAACATAAGAAATAAAAACATATATAACAAAAGCGACAAGAGAAGGTAGAAATGCATTACGAGTGCTAACAAAAACGACAAAAGACATAATACAATGTCCTTAACAAACAATCATTATCAGTTTAGGTTCTCATTTCTTAGTATATAGCAGGGTCAGCCATTAGAGTATCCAAGACCAGTATCCATTACTACACTACAGTACTTTATACTATACCAATGTATATCCTACTCTACTGTAGAATCTCCTACCATATACTTTACTCCAGTGTACTGTTTCTTGCATAAAGGCACTTTACTTCGCTACACTACACTATCCGCATACGTGAAAGGTAGTGCCTGCATATCTAGCTAATACATCCACAATACATGAATACACAAACTGCATATTTGCCCTAAGGAAAAGCTGTGGATTAAATTAAGACATTGAGGTATCCCTGAGGAGTCCTGGCCAGCTGCTAATCATTGGAATAATCTAGCTTGATGGCACGTCATATCAACAACAAGGAATGCCTTAATGCAGCGGTTATAAGAATAGCAGTCGAGCTACTCGACACTCTCAGCAGGGTTGGTATAGTAAGATATACCAAAAACGGGGAGAAGGGTTTGGTTTTTAGGTCGCTTTTAATAGCAACGAGATAGAAACCCGGATCCGGGTAGAAATTCGCTTCTCTTAGTCTCAAGGGGTCTCCTATTGCGGAAGCACCATATACAACTCTCTACAATGCCATACATATGAATAGTGGCCTGTCAGACCCGCTAAGGAAGACGTACCGAACCACAGGAAACGTGTATGCATGTATGTATGTTTGCATGTATGTATGTATGTATGTGTAGTCTCATTTTTAGAATTCTCTGTAAGTGATGATTGTTTAGAACACAACAAAAAGAATGCCTCACAGATATATCGAATAACCATAACAACATACAAATTGTTAAGCACAACAAACACATGAGCCGATTAGCATTTTCAACGATTCTATTATAAGAATATTCTTGACATGTTCTAAGGTCATGGGTCCACCAGTTTTTCTTTTCATGAAAATTACATCCCTAGCAGCGGATAGAATTGTGTTTTAACGAACACTCTTTTGGGAGCTCCAAAGAGAAATTCCACACCAGAGAATTTTTTTGAGGATCAAATGTTGACATCTTTTTGTAAATTTCGTACTTTCTCACAGTATAAGTGTGCGTGGGTAAAACGTTTCTGTTAGTAGATGACGTTATTATAAGTTCTAAGGTACATCTGCTTCTAATACATACTAGTACAGATAAAGACATCCATCTGTATACAGGCACTGATGCACCTTTGGTATCGAGCTAAACAAAGTGTTCTTTAAATATGAATATTACTAGCAAATACGAAAAAAGACAGTACACTGAACTTAACGAGAACGTATCCATTTGGGTTCTCCTTTTTAAGTACATAACAGTGGCAGCTACCATAGTATCCAAAATCATTATCTGGTAATTTTCGCATTAAAATAAAAAGTCAAATTCCACAAAACATTTTAGAATGCTGATCGAAAAATGACTGAGGAATTTCAAAAACACGACATAAAATAGCTTAAATGAGAAACCAATAACCGTTCTTTAGTTTTACACATTTTAAACGTATACATAATACAGTTTTGACCAAAAGCAAACTTTTCAAAATAAATCTGGCGGATAACCCAAACTTTGTAATGTTGTAATGTTGTAATAGGTATCTTATTATCAAGGAAAGACGAGGCGCCTTTTCATTTGCAAATCACTTAAAGCAGTTTAAACCAGGCAATGTTTTGCTGACAAATCACTTAAAGCAGTTTAAACCAGGCAATGTTTTGCTGACAAATCACTTAAAGCAGTTTAAACCAGGCAATGTTTTGCTGACAAATCACTTAAAGCAGTTTAAACCAGGCAATGTTTTGCTGACAAATCACTTAAAGCAGTTTAAACCAGGCAATGTTTTGCTGACAAATCACTTAAAGCAGTTTAAACCAGGCAATGTTTTGCTGACAAATCACTTAAAGCAGTTTAAACCAGGCAATGTTTTGCTGACAAATCACTTAAAGCAGTTTAAACCAGGCAATGTTTTGCTGACAAATCACTTAAAGCAGTTTAAACCAGGCAATGTTTTGCTGACAAATCACTTAAAGCAGTTTAAACCAGGCAATGTTTTGCTGACAAATCACTTAAAGCAGTTTAAACCAGGCAATGTTTTGCTGACAAATCACTTAAAGCAGTTTAAACCAGGCAATGTTTTGCTGACAAATCCAATTCAAAGCACAGAGTAGTTGCAGTTGACAGCCTAGTCCTTGACATTGGTTTTAAGATAAATCCCCAACAGAACATAATTGGCCAATCATTTGCCAAGTGTCTGATAGATAGAAATCCCCCAAAAGACGTCACAATATGTGCAATAGATAGGGGAGAGGGTTAAATAGTTCAACAACCAATATAATGGAAGAAGATTACGGGCATATCATCGCTTATTAAAGGGCTCACTTTTTCTTGGAAAGCGACCCTAACAAATTATTCGAATGATAAGCAAATGTTCATGGTTATGACTAAATGCTTGACTTTAATATGCAATAGATAAGTACCAGTGACTATTCAGGCATTAGTGCATCTGTAAGGACCGCACGTGTGGTTCGTGTATGCCAACATAGTTTAGTTGAGCTACGTCTGGTAGGTCTTCACTCTAGTATCATAATTGGCTGTTAGAAGTAGGAATTTTCTCCAGGCACAATCCTGGTCCGCAATCTCTGCCATTCCTGTTCAGCCTGGTTTCTCATGAGGGGGTAGACAGTCACTGCCTGCTATGTTAAGAGACTACTTTGTGCGTCTAAAGTAAATAGCTATGGTTTTGCTTGTTTGGGAAAGGAGAAACCCAAACAAATGCTTTGGAAACCAATGGTTAATAAATGATTCTTGTATATTACTTTTTTAAGGTTCTTGCAATTATAATTTTGTTTAGTTCAGTGTTCAAAAATTTTACCAGCTACTTTAAGTTCTCTTTTGGTTATTAGTTTATTTAAGCTGGTTCGTTCTTTTTTTGCACCATGTTATCTTCATTTATATCTTGTATACTTTTTCTGTTTTGATTTATGTTTGTATGATGTACACTTTTTGCTCTTTGAGCAAGCCAATAAAGTACAATACAATACAATACGATAACTGCTTGGTTCGAGTTAAAAGTAAATTGAGAATTGTCTGGCATATCTATGTCAAGTGATTGAAGAAGATTAATTTCTAAAATTGGGGGGACAAGTAATAATTAGTACCTTTAATGTCGGTAGCTAATAAGCACTTATTGTCTAATATACATGTATCAGTTGCTAATAAACAATTTTCTTTTTTGGAAAGCAAGCAAAAGTTAGACAAAGAGGAGCAATGAAGTAACTTTTTTATACGTATTTTGTAGTCGACTATCTGAGACGCGCCCCACGATAATCGAATCACTTATTTTTCAAGTAGCTTTTGGTGTATTAAATGGTCTGGGTCAAGGGTGCTGTTGGCAATAATTTGGGAATTAGAAATGGTTTTAAAAACTATTTAAGGCATAATCTCGTGCAACGTTATAATTTACATTTCTCCTACAACGACTTCCCCATTCCTCATTCAAATATTTTACTATCATACTATGCTTTTGCCTGAAAGATTTGAGGCTGCTTTTGGCCGGACTCAATTATGGATTAATATCGCATCCCATGAGTACCATACAAATAACAGTGGACTAGATGAGAGGCTTATCAGCCTACTATCCAGCCCATAATTATCTACTCTGCCAATTATGATGACCTAATAGATAAATACTACTGTCTACATACAACATATTTCTATTCCTCCAACTGCTAGGGGCAGTTATGCAGTAACTCTTGCAGATATCTTAACGTCATGCTGCAAACCATCATTCTATCAATTACTAGGCCTGGGTGGCTGTTGCCCACCCTCCTACTAGCTGGATTGGGCCAGCGGGCTGCGTGGGGATCTAACGCCAACCCGTCCCTCCAGGTACCAGCTGAGCTGGGCCAGAGAGGGCTAGGGGATGGGGGGGGGGGATCTAGCGCGACTGCTGCTGTTGCAGCTAGTGCTGCCAAGGCGAAATATGCAACAAGCAGTTCTGGCAGGCACGGGTTCACCACCACAGGTGCCCTGCCCATGGACTGACCGCTGCTCTATTCTGATCACTTGAAATGATGACGACGAGGGTGATAAGGATGATGAAAGATGAAGATAAAGAAGGAAGGGACCGGTGTGTACCTACCTGTTTGCAGGAGAGTCTGCAATAGTAGCAGCATGAGTAGCAGGAGAAGATTGGACGCCTTCATATCTGTGTGGGATTAAGAGTTGTTCTTTAAGAGTGTGTACGGTGGGCGACGATGATGACGGAGTACCGGGCGAGAGCTCTGGAGGGCTGCTGGCGGTCCCTATAACGGTAGTATGTGCTGTATCAGCGGACAACGGACGGCGAGGAGCGCGAGACGTGTGGTCTAGCCGATGGTCTACTCTCACTCTGCGCCGGCCCGCTACCACGCTCTCCTCATATATGAGGAACCACCGCTGCTGCTTCAGCAACAGCAGCAAGCACAAAAATCGATGAGGGCCGATCCCCCAGAGGGTTTTCCAAGTGAGAGAATTACTGTCGGGGAAAGTTTTAGGGAATTCCCCTAGCTTATCTCGCCGGATACCTATCGATTTCTCATTATCTGTTGGCTGGCGGGTGCGCGCTGCAGGCTGCCCCCTGGACCACGTGGGTACCGTAACTCATCAGCTGTGATGCCCGGGCACACCCTTGACAACACAGTCACGTCCACGGAGCGACAACACTTACAGCAACATGTTATCACACCCAGAAGGACTCAATTCTAGAAGGGAAAGTGTGCATTGAGCATGTAATATTTTGATGGAAAACGCGAAGTTGTGCGGAGAAAGGCGCCCGCGACCGCATGTCAATGGCTGTTAAAGTTCTATCTCACTATACTCTATTGATAACTTGAACAATTGAGCTTTTGTTGTAGTTAGATATGATCCCATGATATGTTGTGTGCTTCATGCACGAGTCCACCCAGCTGAACGGCACCAGCCCACCCTGCCCCCCTCCCCCTGATTGTTGGCGCGCAATAGCTCAAAGAGACTGGCACTAGTCTATTCAATGGAAAATTCACGCGCACATGTCTCAAGGGACTGGCATGCTAGTCTATCCACTGAGTTCCCACACGCGCTGGCGAGGGTCGCCGATCAACACCGCAACAAGTAATCTCCATTTTCTTATGAGTAAGACACTAGCGACGCCAACTATACAACATTTTATTGACAGACAATCATAATAGGATGATTTTAAACTGGATAAAACGCATCATATATTTAAATAGGAAAAAAGTACCAGACGATGACGTCACTTTGTATTCTGTAAAAAAGTACCAGACGATGACGTCACTGAATCACTTCGCATGCGGTCACCGAACAACATAGGTGTATCCCAACACTTCGCCAAGAAAATTTCCGAAAAATAACACGCCCATGACCAACATATAGGGCGCCCAAACACTAACGACGCCAAGGATTCACTATTCCACTGACAGACGATAATAAAAGAAAGCTTAGAAGTGTGTAATAAACGCATTGTCGGGTAATTTGTGTGGTCACGTGATCACTGGCTGTCCCCTTGATGCGCTAAGATATTTAACAGGAGATGGCTGAGCGCAGTCAAAATAGCTGGTATCGCGATCAAGATCGCAAAATTCAAAGAATTGGCGCCCGCACGTCCAGAGCCTTTCAATCAAATAAACAGGTGTTTGGAAACATGTATAGTTCGTTTTGTTTATTTACGTGTCTTTCGTTCTATTTTATACTTATCTATTTGTTTTTGTTTCATTTTAACGCTGTCTATGTGTTTTGCTTTATTGCTGTCTGCGTGTTCTTTTAGTTTTGTTAAATCATTGTCTAAGTGTTCTTTTTGTTTTGATCTCTTGTTGTATTCTTTTATGTTTTGCTTTATTGTCGTCTACGTGTCTTTTTTGTTTTGTTAATCGTTGTCTAAGTGTTCTTTTTATTTGTTTCAATGTTGTCTATTTTGTTGTTTACTTTATTGCCATCTACGTATTGTTTTATTTAATTGTTGTTTTTGTGTTGTTTTTGTTTAACTCTTGTCGGCGTTTTGGCTGAACCTTGATCAGATGTCTAGTTTTTTCTGTAGGTAACATGGACAATCTTTACCCAGTTAGTGTTGTTAACTGGGATTGACCAATAGCAAATTAAGGCCTTTGCAGCACAAATTTGTGTTCTTGTCTTTCCGTTTTTATCGGTTATCGACGTTTTTCGGTAGTAGCTATATCGTGTGGAAAGTATTTCTATGGGTTCCATGTATAACATTTCTCTTAAGTTATTGGTTTTATTCAGTTGGAAATAGCGAAGAGGATAGCCAACAGCAAATCAAAATGAAAAGCATCAGTACACATGACATACACACAGTTAGAATTTCATCATATCTTGCATAGACTTTTATAGTCAGGTACACTTAGGATGTCCAAAATAAAAAGGGGGTCACCAGTCATGCCGTCCATATAAGTGGGAACAAAATGGCAAACCATGTAATTCGCAAACGAAATGCCTTTTTGACGCCACCTAAATGGTTACCTGCTTGGTGACCTCCCCCCCCCCCCCCCCCCCCCCCCCCCCCCCCCCCTTTTTGGATATTCAAATGGTACCTGACATAAAACGCCTATGCAAGGTTTCATGAAATTCTAACTGTGGGGTATTTTATAAATGGACTTTCAATTTTACCACGGGAAATCTGCAAAACTAGTGCCACTTCGGCGCGAAATACTGGTAGGAAGGCCACCAAATAAGAATTGAATTGTATTTGTTCCGTGTTTTCACTACTTCAAAAAGGTTCCCATGGAAATGGTGCGATATCTACCGTCGCACAACGTTTCGGTTCCGGCATCACACAGCTACAGAATCCTGAGATTCTTAGCTTTCATTTGATGTATGATGCTGCTTGTTCTACCGCCGGCTGGGGTCCATTTCAAATCTGGTCCTTTGCTGCTACACTATTTCTTTACCCCATGATAGCGAGCTCTAGCCTATAATCCTCAGTCTTGCCTATTCTCTTCTACCTTTGCTACAATACTGTTTCCTAACCATCCCACCCCGTCATATCCCTTGCTCTGCTCCTCATAGCTCGTACTTTTACGCCTCCGAGCCCGGGCTCCGAGCGTAGTCAATAAACATACGTACATTGCAATGCTACCCTCCTTTATCAACCCACCACGTTACCCTACTAGTTAGGCCCCATTGTCACTTGCCCGTTTCCACACACATTTTTTGTTGCAGACGGAAAATTATGACAATCAAAACTGTTCCATCCTTCATTGATCATTAAACACCAGACAAAACATATTTGGTGGTAATGTAATTTAGCCTCACACCTACCAATATACCCGAGAAAAGTACACTTCTGCTAACCCTATAAAAAATATAATGATTTCAAACAAATTCCCGTCTGCGACACGGCAAAGGGGTTTCCTTGGGTAAAAAGTCCATTTATGGGAGAAGTACGAGTGCAGGGCAAGCCTTTTTATTTTATTTTCGTACACCTTTTGTACACTTCACATTATTTCTGTGAAAATAAATTATTGTTTTAAGTTCTCCGTCACAAGTATTGTGATATAGCCATTGAGTGGAATACACCATTCAGGCATGACATCCCCTGCTACACTCGCCCCCAGGTGGTGTTTTCAGAAATCAAATTGGCGCCACCGATGTGACTTTTCGGAACTGAATTTACCGTCGTAGTGCTGTATCGTGTATTTGTGTTCATTTAAGAATGTGATCTTTAGCTACACAAACTCAACATATTTCCCAACACAAACTTTGCATTCACAGAAACGAATGTCCAATGAAGGATAAACGATGGGCGAAAAAGGAAAGAGACCTATAGCATGGTCTTAGCCAGGATTTGGAAACAGGATGTCCAAACGAAGGTTTCAAGGACTTTTGGGTGTCCAAAGTGTGGTTCACACTACTAATGAAATAAACCATATGTATCTAGAGATTTTGCTTTTTAATGCCAGTAACTGCTTTGTATAGTAGGAGTGACACTACATGCACTATCTTCTAGAATTGTCATCATCAGCAAATCCTAACCTTAACTTTTGGGTGTCAAAACTGTCAAAAAACAGTGTTCAGTGTGCCCAAATGACACACTGGACACATAGGTGACTATGGCACTCATAGGCATATCTTCCAACTAGAAAAAACACACATAACTCCTTTGACAATTTTAATGAAAAACAGTTTCCACAACATTAGATCATTCGCAATTCAAATAGCGGTTTTTCTCTCGCGGTAAAATAGCTGATTCCAAAAAGAGGTTTATGCATTTTTGTGTCTGTCTTTTAAAATCGGAATTTACTATGGTAAGCTCCTTTGTTGCTTGTTTCCTAATTCATTTTCCTATTGTCTGTTTGAAACTGTTTTTTTTACGGACAATAGGTGGCGCCACATGCCAGCTGCCGATGACAGATGGATTGGTTGGTAAGAACTGCTCTAACACTCGTAAATATCTATCTTCTTCCAAGCAGGTTGTTAAAGTAACCTTGGCTTAAGCAACCTCCGTATCTCAGTCACCATAAAAATGATTTATTTTGTGTATTTTTGTCATATTTTTCATGTTTTCATGATCTAACTCTCTAGGCCAACTTAACATCGGTATCTGATTTATCACCAATACGTACAAAAACCCAGATTTATCATAAAATGCAATGTATTTCCAACCCTATAACCTCAAATTGGGTTTAGTTAGATCCATGGCTCAATGCGTTTAAGGGTTGAGATTTTCCACAAACTTCTTCTATTTTGATAGGTAAATGAATCTATCGAAACTGGTATGAATGCTCATTTATACAGACCGAAGTACCTGGCTCTTGCCGTACACAACTGCCGACGTAGATTATGGGTTGTGTGACTGGTGAAGGCTGTTTGATTTTTTGTTTTCTTTGTAGGGGGCATTTGCACTTAGTATCCTTCAGGCATGGAACGGTATTCGACAAGATGACAGTGGCATCTTAAACTTAAACTCCATTTAAATCCATTTAATATATATTTTATATATATTCAGACATCCATTAAGTTGGCGCCGAAGTGACATTGAATTTGCAAATTTCACGTCTGAAATTGAAAGTCCATTTGAAAAATACCCCACATTCAGAATTCCATCAATCCTTGCATAGGCTTTCACTGTCAGGTCCCCTTGAAATCTATAGAATAAAACACCAACATGCCGTCGATATAGGTGGCGCCAAAGTAGCACATCCGCGAATTACATTAAATTTTTTTGGTTCTGCCTTGCTGTCTTATTGTACTTATTTCTGTATCATTTTCTTTTTTTCGCACTCTCCCCCCTGTAGTTTTTATGTCTGCATACTTGCTGTATCCAATGCATTTTCTCTAATTTCACTTTGTTTTTTCTTTTCGCATCTTATATTTTCTTTATTGAATCTCTGCCTTTAACCTCATTTGTGGTATTGAATTCATTTCCCCACCGTATTTTTTTATACGGAAGCCTATTAGGACCACTAAAAAATATTTTTATTTTTATTTTTTTCGTTAAAAATCCCAAAATCTAAAAAATAAAATCAAAAAAAAAATCTCAAGATCCTCTTTCGCAGGGAGTGTGTGTGTGTGATTGTATGTCTGTTCTATTAATTATAAAAACAATTTCTAAGGCCGCTTATGAGGACCAGAGAATTTTTTTAATTTTTTTATTTTCTATACTTAGCAATCCGAAAATCTAAAAAAATTTTTTTTTAATTCTCTGGTCCTCGTAAGCGGCCTTAGAAATTGTTTTTATAATTATATATAATAGAACAGACATACAAACACACACACACACACACACACACACACACACACCCACGCCCAGCGCGTTGCAGGGATATTGACATGTAACCTACGTCCTTACCCGAGTCCCCGGACCCCAATGTATATGTGTGTGTGTGTGTGTGTGTGTGTGTGTGTGTGTGTGTGTTAGTATGCCTGTTCTATGAAGTATTATGAAACGTAATACAAGGAAAAGTATGTAAATAAGAGACGTATGTTTATCCGCTGCTCAGACAAGAATCCAGGCACTGCCGGCGCTACCTCACGCGCGTGCAGTGTGGTGATTGACAAGGCTACACGAGCGAGAAAGTGATTGGCTATCTATTTTTAGTAACTTTGCAGAACACAAAAAAATATTTGAAAAAAATACATATTTGCGAAGGAAGATCTTGAGATTTTTTTGATTTTTTTTTAGATTTTGGTATTTCTAACGAAAAGAAAATTCAGTGATCCTAATAGGCTTCCGTATTTTTACTCTCTCTCTCTCATTATTTTTTCTCATTCACAAAAAATCCTGTCGCATCCTTTAGATACCTAACTAAACCGGGGCTGGCGCCTTCCCCTCTATTAGAAAAAGTAAGACATATAAACAAGTATCTACTTCTTAATGCAAATATAGAAATATCACATCCTATGTGCAAATACATTTCTATATTGAGGTATAAGCAAAGTAAATCTTTTTTCGAAAATGTGACCCGATCACGGTCGACGAATGACAAGTGCGGAACTATGGTCAATTGATATAAGTGAGCAGCAGCAACTTCTACCTTGGATTAAGAAAAGAATGGATATGTAACGAGAGACCAATTACTATATGCCCTATAGTTACATGCTAGCCTCATGCCAGGACTAGCAGATTAGGCAGCAGCACGAGGTCACGTGGGAACAAGGACCAATCAGGGCTCCCGCATCGATTACATTACAGAGAAACCTTATCTCCACCACCTGCTGGGGGTGCCCAGAGCACCTATTAGCGACTATTAATTGACACTGGTTGAGGCTAGCATGTCCAGGTTGACCGGCTGGTTTCCATTCCATGTGTTGGTCTTCTAAGCTTCTACTAAACATAATATGAAGTCACCCACGGACGTGTTAAGAGTACGAATTTCCGCAAAATCGAGAACAAAGAATCTTTCTTTTAATAGACATATTCTAGATAACTAGTATTTGATTTTTCATAAAGTTTTGTATGAACACTTTTATTCAATAGAATTACTAGAAAAATTTAAAAGCTGGTGAACTACGCTGAGCAATTTATTGCATTGCAAGTTGGTTAAAATTCTATCACAGTTCATATATATATATATATATATATAGCATGGTTATGAGGCTTCGAACAAGGGGCCTCCACAAAGTATCTACAAGCTGAAAAAGGCTGTGACATGTTTACATAGCTACCACATCAGGGAATATGTAAATGAACACCTCTTGTCAATTAATATGCTTTTGAGTTATCATTTTCCATTTCTAGTTGCCAAGTGTCCACTCTCTGGGTGTGATATACTTCCTAAAACAACTTACTCTGCGAAGTGGCTGTTACATTTTCCCCCCATTCGGTGTTAAAATGTAAACAAACTGATAATAGAGAAAATATGTAGTATTTAACATGCTTTTGACTTCCTAATAAGATTAGGAAAACAAAATGGAAAATCTATCAGTGAAATAGTCGGGTTATTCATTTGTTATTTTCCGAATCTGAATGTTTTGTTCCAGTCCAACCCCCCTGAATCTGGCAGCAGCATTTCTATATGCACTTTGAGTATGATTTGTGATTTTTTATGAATTTGTATGTTGTTTGGCAAGTGATAGAATGGGAATCGAGCATAGCCTACAGGCCCGGTTTTGTGCAGTGTGTGGCGCCAATCACCTACCACCTGCCATCAATTCCTAGAATAGCATTTTTTTTATAATTTATTATTCCAATATACTAGTAATCATATATAGTACAGCATGGTAGATAGTTATATGTACCATTTCAATAAACAAGCAAAATATGGTAAGTATAGATATACACAAAGTGGTTGGCTTATTACCTGATTACACTTATAGATTCTGTAGTGGATTGCATATAGAGGACCATTTGCCAAAAGCTTTGGCTTTGTATCCTTTGATATTTCCCAAGTATTGATATATGTCCATATGGTTTTTAATAATTCTTTTTAGTCTTGGCAATGCAACTCTCGTTTTATTCCACTTTGCTTTATAGAACTAATAGCCCCCTAATAGCCCTAAATTGGTGCCCAGCTGATGGTGGAGGTCAGGTTTCTCTGTAAAATTACTATATGCACTATAGTGAGATGCTGGACTCATGTCAGGTGTCGCTGACTGGCAGGAACGCGAGGTCACGTTGGAACAAGGACCAATCAGGGCTCTCTTATCGATTACACGCTAGATGAGGCTAGCATGTTCAGGTTAGCCCAGCAAATAATGCAGCAAGTAGCTACAGAAAGTCCATTCCTGCGAATCCCCAGACCAGACAGAGCAACAAGTGCTCTTCTTGCTTTCGAAAGCCTGCCTTCAACACCAGAAGTGTCACTATCAAAAAGGCAGGCAGTGACACCTACATGGTCATAGGTAAGCTTCTCCTTCACTCCATCCTCTCCTAACTTAGAAATCCATCTCTCCGCCTTGTGTCTATTGGTGGCTAAGGTCTTCCCGTACACCATTTATGCCGCTCCTCTTGGCGTTGTTCAGATATCGCAAGGTAAACGCATGACCGGGCGGTATACAAGCCTCAGGACGCCATCGAGCTAATAACTTGATCCCTGGTGGCCAGTTTTGAAACTTAACAAAAACGCCGCGAAATCAATAATGAACCGCGTGAAGTTTCCTGATTTCGAATTGTTGAATATTGACAGGTATGACCTACGATAGTCTGGCATCCGTCACCACGTGCCACTGAGCCAATTTACAACAAGTCCCTCAGCGGCAGAAGAGCGCAATTGATCTTGAAATTTTCTAATACAGTTCGTTAAGAATGCCATAGAGACTATTGGTCAAGCACAAGATACTTTTTTGGGTTATATATGCGATTCCTCCGCTACCCTACTTTCCCACTACACGTAGCATTAAAACAGCTATGAACAAGTGAAGTTGTCGAATGATGCTGAATGGCCAAAATACATGTAGGATATCTTTCATCCTGGACGAACCAAACAAGGACGAATGCAAATGACATAGGTCTCGCCGTACTTATACTTCGGAAATACGAGAAGAATTGATCACAATTATTTTATGGTGATATCACAAACGGACGGCCCCCTCCCGCCCCCCCCCCTCCCCCCATCGTTTCACCGCAGCAGGTTTAATTGTCCTTGAATAAAACTTCCATTGAGTACCGACTCCCCTGACTGGCAGCAAGTGAGTACATTATGGAAGTGTATTCACGCCGTGAGTAGAAGTCTGGCAGCTTATGTAGTTTCCGTGGGAAGTTAATGTTAATTGTTGGAGACGTAGTGTTTCTAGACCAATTTTGGTTGAGGACTTCAAAAGAATATGTTTCCAATTTTTTCGACAAATTTTTCAAGGTCAAACGTCAAGATCAAAATTCTTAAAATGCCTTGTCTGGACCTGAAACAAGCTGATAAGAAAACTCGATTCTTAGGGTGAAATACACTCAATAAGTGAATTTTATACAAAAAGATTTAGTATTTTCCACAATAAAGTTTGAATCTGAGGTCAATAAGTACATTTTAAACTAAAGGTCAAAGGTTAAATCAGTGAAAAATGCCATGTATGGACAAGAACTGAGCTGTGTTTGATTAAAGTTGGTTAGAAACCAGATTTTATGATGAGATACACTTTTCCAGTAAATTTCATTAAAGTACACTTCATATTTTCCACCTCAGAGATTATATTTAAGGTCAATGAGTCCATTCAAAGGTCAAGATCAACAGTCAAAATGCATGAAAATGCCTTGCACGTACCGGATACAAGCTGCATTTGATTCAATTTGGTTAGAAACCATCTGTTTAGGCTGAAATACACCCTTTCTGGACCTATTAAACCGGATTTGACCGCTTTAAATTACCGGACCACGATTAAACCTGACCTGTTACTTAATTTGGTATATTAATCTTTCCGACTTTGGTTATTATTTCTTAGGGCTATTCCATTTGAATGTACATGGGGGGGGGGGGGGGTGGAACGCTCACCTATTAAAAAATCATGGGGGGAGGGGGTCAAGATGAAAAATTTGGGGGTTTACATGAAAAAAAATCATTGGGGGGGGGGTCTGAAATTGTGAGCGTTCCACCCCCCCCCCCCCCCCCCATGTACATTCACATGGAATAGCCCTTATTAATTCTTTTTGTTGAGCTAATGCTCTGTTGACCTGATGTTTGGCCATCCACGGTCTACCCCTTTTCATTTATAAGGCCACCAGTCACTGTTAAATGTGACCCTTTCTATTATGGTAATATTTTTGTTTAATTTATATCATTTTGTAATGGCGACTAGTCACCTTTCTAGGTGACTCTTGCTATAATGTCAATTTTATGTGATATAATGTTGCTTTATGTTTATCAGTTTATGTATTTGTACATTTTTGTTTTTGTCAAACAAGTCAATAAGATACAATACAATACAAACTTAATAATAAGTGAATTTCATACATAAAGCTTCAGTATTTTACTAATTAAAGTTTAAATCTGAGGTCAATAAGTACATTTTTAAGTAAAGGTCAAAGGTAAAACTTTTGAAAATGCCTTGTAATGACAGGAAATGAGCTTCATTTGATAACAGTTGGTGAGAAACCAGATTTTATGATGAGATACACTTTTGCCAGTAAATTTTCTATTACACTTCATATTTCCCCCTCAAAGGCATTTTCCTGCATTCTGACTGTTGATCTAGACCTTTAAATGTACTCATTGACCTTAGATATAATCTTTGAGGTGGAAAAATATTAAGTGTGCTTTAATGAAATTTACTGAAAAGGTGTGTCTCATCATAAAATCTCCTTTCTAACCAACTTTTATTAAATGCAGCTCATTTCTTGTCCATACAAGGCATTTTTCACTGATTTAACCTTTGACCTTTACTTTGAAATATACTTATTGAGCTCAGATTTAAACCTTACTATGGAAAATACTAAATCTTTGTGTATAAAATTCACTCCTTGAGTGTATGTCACCCTTAAAATCGAGTTTCTTATCAAATGCAGCTTGTTTCAGGTCCAAAAAAGGCATTTTCCAAAAAAGGCATTTTAAGGATTTTGACCTTGACATTTGACCTTGAAAAAATTGGAGACATATTTTTTTGAAGTCCTCATACAAAATTGCTCTAGAAACACTACGTCTCCAACAATTAACATGAGTTTCCCACGGACCCCCTATTTTCCTACATAAGCTGCCTGACTATAGGTGTATATGTAACGGCGCGGCTGCATTTGTTATATAAAGGCTAGTGCCTATGGTCACGGTAACCGACACGTGAGTATCGATCTGATCTCTTCTTCCGTCACGTTCCGGCCCAACACCGACCCGGTTTAAACACTAACACAGCGACCTGCAGTTATGGAGTGAGTCAACATCACAGCAACCTCATCTTTACTGAACCCAACTCCACTTCGCAATAAGGTAGGTAAGTCCTAGTACCACCCTTAACCTTTTCCGTCCGGAGTGCACACATAATGCATGCAATGGTTTAGAGAATATTCTAAATCTAACAAGAATCACAACTTTTGGCCAAACATTTCTCCCAATGCTTCGTCATCCCAGAGAGAATCTAAAGATATCTCTGGTTATCAAGATATTTTCATTTTGTAAGAGACAGTGCCGGCGTTCACTTCAGACGAGAATTGGATAAAATGGCTGTATAACTGTTTCCATATTCACACCTACAAGCAGAGTAGAACTATGTGGAGCTTCACTACATGCTGCAACTAGGTGGGGTTTTCTGGTCGATGTTTGTATTGATCGTGCACTTGTTTTGACCCCGCTACACGCCGGCAGCAGCATCAGCACCTGCCATACATAACAGTGCCAGTAGGCGCGCTACATCATATTTATGCAACTCTGCTCTGGTGCTACCTGCTTAATGGCCACCATCTAGACCTTGGCAGTCTATCAACACCGCCATTGTCACCAGTGCTAAGTGTAGTCAGCTCAGGTAATCACTCTTTAGTGAGAACTGTGTATTATAAGATCATCATCCCCATCCTCATCACGCAGCCGGCAGAGTGCCGGTCGTTGCCTTGGAGACGCGGACGACGCACTCTTGCGAGCATGCGCAGTAGCGGAGTGGAGCGTACAGGTAGGGAGTACCAAGGTAGCTCCTAGATACCTTTTGATCTGCCAGAAATTGCGCTGATAATCGCTGAAAGACGAAACGCGAAGCTAAAGTTCTAGCTGTTCTAGTACTGAACCGATCAACAACGTGATGATAGTTTATAGGTAAGTTTGTATATGTATGTAACTGCCGTTAATGTTAATGTATGGTAGGGACCAGCTGATCTATCATGAGAGAGGGTAGCAGCAGAAATGGGTAGCAGGCGGGCAGGAATACGGGCTGTCGCTGCCTGCCGTCATCAATAACGAGGAGACACGTTACCTTGTGAAGATGAAAGGGTCCTTGGGTCATGTTTGACTTGAATACATATATACGACATGCGCTTCACGAACAGATGTAGGGTCAGGTAGTGTGGGGTTATTGGAAGAGTAGCATTGGTCTCTGCCACTCTCAGTGTATTAAAAAGGCTGTACGTTCTTTTGAGCCAACGCCAATGGGTGGAGGCGTTATTACTTAGTTGCGTTATCTTTTACACATTGGAGAAGATTCTTCCAAAGCCACATGAACACCACGTAAGCTTTAAAATATCAAGGTGTATCAACCAGCTAGAGTCTAATACAGAGTTTTTGGCAGAGGGGTTTATGCTTCCAGACTGAACGTCCCAGTTATTGACCTGGTATGCCGCCGATATGCAAAACATGAACGTCCCACTTTTTGACCCCGCGCATGCCGCCGATAATGGCCCAGTCACACTATTATAAAATAGGAAAGGTCGGACCCGACTTTTTCACATATTTTTAGAAATCGGCTCCCAGTCACACTAGACCCCGACTATCGTACGATTTTAAATTCGGCAGCTCGAACCCGATTTTTTCACCTACCGTGCGATTGTCGGATCCGATTTTTAGGCCAAATACAAAATCGTATCCGCCTAAAATAGTCTATACTTGTTTGCGATCCGGTTCGAAAATCAGTACCGATTTTCAAAAAGTCGCAAGTCAATGTTTTTGACTTGCGATCATCGTACGATCATCGTAAACCATTTGTGAGAACATTTCGCGAATGTCCTGCGATTATCTCACGACCATCGCAAGATAATTGCAAAACAAATCATCGACGCGTTTTTCTAGCAATAAAATCGGCTCCGATGAATCGTTAAAGTGTGACTGCAAATTTGTCTATTCTCAAAATCGGAACGTCCAGTTACGATTTTAAAATGAGCAAAATCGGATCCGATTTTAAAATCGAATCGTGCGATAGTCGTACCCTAGTGTGACTGGGCCTTAAGGGTGTTCTTTTAAGCCAACACCAATTAAGGGATGGAGGCATTATAACTATATTTACGTTATCTTTTATGCACATTAGAGAAGATTTTTCCAAACCCACATTAACACCACGTAAGCTTTAAAACAAAACATCACGGTGTAGCGAGCGTAAAGACGTCTTGGGCAGAGGTGCCGATGACTCCAAGCTGCACGTCCCAGCTATTGACCCCGCGTATGCCGCCCGTACGCACAACGTGACGCCTAGAGGGAATAATTTATTCCAATCGATATTTTCTCGGAATCGGCCTTTGATACATCTAGACCGTTCACAACACATTCGTGCTGTTACGACATCATATCAGATCAGATGACATGTATAATGAAAGTTCTACCAGTAATCTCATTCATTTAAACTCCCTTGGAGGGAAACTCTGGAATATAATGTGGAGTTTTCCTCTTTTTCTGCAAATCGCACGTCGTGACTGTAAATTAACATGCTTGCACTATGGAAGATATGAATTGTAAATGAGTTGGGCGCTGAGAAAATCGCCGATTACCTAGGTAATGAATTGAGAGTATTCTCAGATGTGTGATTTTAATTACGCACAAACGCAAAAACACTTTTTGGATTTATACGCTGGCTCACAGGTTTCAAAGGTGAAATCAAATAAATGGAGAAAATACACAAAAGCATTGTGCTCTAGGGTTTATACTCATATATGAGGACATATACTTAACTTAAAGAAGAAAACTGCCAGAAGAGAGTTACAATACGTATGTTTGAATAAAGTAGGATGCTAACCTTCATATAAGGTTTTTCTATCAGTGCCTTGTCACCATAAGTACCTTAACTTTCTCTAAGGATCAATATTCATCCCAAGTGTAATTAACGTGATCCTAACATTTGATAGAATAACACCACGTAAAACCAAGTTCAAAAATATCACGCCAAAATTACTGATGCAGAGCATGCAGTAAAATAATACTTAAAACACGTAGAGATATGCCACAACTGTTCTTATGTATGTATGTATATTTATTGACCACGAGTTAACGTAAAAGATACAATACATCAAAATATGAGTAAATAAACAGAATACAAAAGGTGGAACTTATGAATGGTAACACGAAAGAATTTGACATGGAATGTTCAGTTATAAAAAATCTATCCATCTATCGATCTATCTATCTATTATACGTTAGATTGGATATCTTTTCGGACATGCCTTGGGACATCTTTTTATTGATAAATTATTTTAGAAACTGGACTGATGCAAAGTGGCCCTTATTCGAATATCGATTTGCAAAGATTTCTACGTGGGTTTAGTACCCTGAGGTATACAGCTTTGGTCGTTCATGCATGCCTGTTGATCCTGTTTTCGCGCCCTAATTATCAATATATTGATACATAACTGATCGTGTTGTCCCATCTTAATGTCACTGTATGTCTATTAATGTATGTATGATATCGATTTCATTTCAGATAATATACATTTGAAGCAATGACGTCTAACAAAGCATTTGACGGAGACAGAGCGGACATAGGAGGGAATCCCAACAATAGCTCGCCTGTCCATCAAGGTGCACCCCCGGGCTACATGGGAACTCAAGAAAAAACGAACACGGCCTTCTCAAACGGCTCCCTCAAATCCTCGACCAGTGTGCGGAACGGACACGTCAGTCCGACAAGAGTCCGGCCGTCCGAAACAGTTGTGACGCCGGTGAATCCCGGAGAGCCGACGCCGGAGGAGAAGGCGAGAGCCCAGCGAAACAGAGACCCCATCTTCTTCTGTCGTTGGATCACGGCAAGACCAAAGATGTCATTTGGTATGTACCATTTTCTATAACTACAAGCATCCTCAGAACTTGAAATACAATATGATAAATGCGTGTGTCTCGATGGGACCATCACGGCAAACATTGGCGGTAGCCGTTTGTACATGGCCCGCGCTGATTGCAACTGTGATGTGATTTCAGTATTGCCGTTAAACCTCGCCATACATAGAGTTACTGTATATTGATACTTGTAAAGGATAAGTAAGCAGTAAAGCATACACATTCACATATTTGAAGGAGTATTCTTACTCGCGAGTCGGGATCTGATTAACATTTCTTCATGAAATATTTCACAAAGTATACTTTCCTCGGCCGGTTGAGCGTCAAACTTTGCCTCACAACTTTGACATGGGTGATCAGATTTGGTTGAAACTATAACAGTTTATCTCTAAGATATCATTCTCTTTAACCATGAAGTCATTTTTGATGTTACTTAAGATTGTTTGAAGAAATACAGGGAAAAGGGGAGGATTGCATTTTTTTGGAACGCCCTGTATATATATATATATATATATATATATATATATATATATATATATATATATATATATATATATATATATATATATATATATATATATATATTATATATATATATATATATATATATATATATATATATATATATATATATATATATATATATATATATATATATATATATATATAATCATATATACATTAATCATACATCTGTCCGCACCATAAGGAGTTCTAAACTATATAAATCTGACCTGCCATCCTTAGTACTTGCTTCTATCAAACCCTGTTGTTCGAGTTGGCAACATTTTCCAAATACTGAGATGGAATATCTTCTCAAAGAGAAGGAAATACTTTCTTTTCACACGACATGCTATTTCCCTCACTAATCATGTTTCCAGGATTAGTGTGCGCGTGCGCCAGGAAGATGAGCGGCATGGAACCTTATCCCCCAGCGCTAATGGGTTCCCGTCTAAAATGTCCATTGACATCTATTACCCTTAAGAATCAATAAATACATGATTTGGAAATAATCTAGACCGCTAAATTCGACCTTATGTTCCTCTCGCCGTTTTAAGTGTTCTGTATGTGAGTCTGATTGAGAGAGAGAGAGAGAGAGAGAGAGAGAGAGAGAGAGAGAGAGAGAGAGAGAGCACCAAGCACAGTATATCATCTCTATCTAGTATACTACATTGTACTATATATATGATATACCCAACGGCTAAATGGCTTCCGAGTATCGCCTAGCAACCGTGTCATAATAGTCAGACCGTCACGATTATAGCATTAACTCTGCCTGTTCGGTGGGCGTCTAATTAGAATTGAAATGGAGACTTGTGGGTAACGTTATTTGAGATTCTTTTACAGCGAAATATAGTGATTGATTCGGTTTACAGATCGGTCTACATATGGAATATGTGTCATTAAAACTTATTAGGTTTCTGTGGTTAAGGTGGCTTGTGGGATTTATTTGTCAATATAGGTTCATTTTGAGATTTTTACATTTGTTAAAGCCTACACCCTTTCCCTCATGATTAGATCAAGTGTGAATGTCTAGGCAATAGCTGAGCAGGGTGAGAGACCATCTATTAAAGAAGCTCCAATAGGCTGGTACATAAGCAGGAAATGTTCTGGCCCTTTTCTCCCTACTGAATTTCACCAAAACATGGTCGCTTCAAACAGACGTTTCAAATGTTTACACATTTGCTTGAAATTTGACACATTCATAGCTAAGGGTATTTCGGAGGGAAAAGTATCAACGTTTTTCCAAATTTCGTTTTATTCAAAAGTTATGGAAAAGTTTGTTGTAAAAAGCACTTTTTCTCATTTTTAACAAAAAAAATTGAAAGAAATAATTTCAAAATGTGAACGAAGTAATAAATACCAATATATATATTTATATATACATATACATACATACATACATATATATATATATATATATATATATATATATATATATATATATATATATATATATATATATATATATATATATATATTAATATATATATATATATATCCCATTTCCTCCTTATTACATCTTTCCTCCTCATTTGTGAAAAATGAAGGTACTCCGACCCATTACTGTTGATAGCACTCCCGTTTGAAAACAGTATGAAACTGCGATGCCCTTTTTGAATTGTTTGTGCAGTTTTGAAATATTAGGTTTGGGTCTTGTGAGACAGCAAACAACTCGAAAAAAAACAAAATACTTTTTATTTAGGGATACTCACACTTGTGATGCATTTATTCATGTGTTCAGAATTTCACGATCACTTGGTAATAAGTGGAGGTTTTGACAGAATTTGTTTCAAACAGTATGTTTTGGTTTTTAGCTTCATCTTGCACATGATAGTTACTAAGTTCATACGTATTCTTTCAATGCATGCTGATTGTTACTTGAATTGATTCTCTATTGCATGAGTATTAGATTTCGTTAAGTGCGCATTTGATACATACAAATTCGAGTCCCTCGAATTGACGATTTATGTTTAGTCCTTGTTTAATGTTTCGTTATATTCCTAATCGTTTTTTTCTAAATGTACAGTATATATGCTTAGGCTTAAACTTTACATATTTGTCTGAAAGTATATCTGATTTGCACTTTTTTTGTTACAAGTATGTTTTAACGTAAAGGTAATGTCAATTGATACGATATATTGTATAGCTTATGGTAGGCCTACCCTGATAGCCGAGGGTCTAAGATATCACCACTAACTACCCGGGTTGGAATCTTGGGGCGTGTGAGAATGTTGCCAACTTAGAGTTAGGTGCTGACTTTTCGCGTTACTTTGGTTTCCTCCATCACCTACAACTGACTTGTCACGATGTAGCCTCAGCAAGGCAGAACAGGTGATGATGAGCGGACATCTATTCCTAAAGCATTTGTAATTTTGAATATTGTGTATCGTCACTTTTTTCTGCCGTATTCAGGCTAGTGACGTGGCAGTTGTATGTGGTGGAGGAAGCCGGAGTGTTTGTGTCTGCAACCATTTAGACATTTACAATGGTTGTACTACACGTGATTTGTTTTATCAATTTATTGAAATTATAATCAGTTGTAATTATACAGCTTATGAAAATATGTATTGTATCTCCGACTAACGGTGAACTCACTGCCGGGGCATTTCACGGTAAGCCGCAGGGTGCGAACGGGACAATTTGCAGAAGAAAACACTGGATAGTTTTTTAACAACTTATTTGAAATCATTCATTTTAACTCCATATGAACCATTCCACCTATTACTTTCTATACCTACTTCAATTTTTAAAATCCGTTCTCAAAATAAAGAGTTATGTTTAAAAAAAAGACAGGGTGCGAACGGGACACCTCTGCGACATGAGATTTAAAATAATTTGCTAACTTCAGAATCTCTGCTCTGTTACAAACATTAAACCTGTATAAGTAGCATGACTAGATCACCAAAATACTTGTGCACCCCATGATTATCTTTGTATTCCGGAAACATTCTTTATGAAAGAGAAATTTTGATATTAATCATGAGAAGTCGGTTGCGAACGGGACGGGTGCGAACGGGACACTTTTGTCGCATGAAGAAAAACTAGTCTTTTTACCAAGAAATCACTAGGAAAATACCTAAAACCATCAGATTTGGATATTATACCAACCTAAGCAGCAGAATAACCCTTTTCAGCATGTATTCATGCTCATAGAAGGAAGAAATTTCAAATTTTATGACGTGACATTTTGAATAATTCGCTACTTCCAAATCTCTGCTCTGTTACAAACACTACACATGTAGAAGTAGCATGACTAGATCACCAAAATACTTGTGCACACCATGATTACCTTTGTTTTCCAGAAACATGCTTTATGAAAGAGAAATTTTGATATTTATTATGTGAAGTCGGTTGCAAACGGGACACTTTTGTCCCATGAAGAAAAACTAGTCTTTTTATCAAGAAATCATTAGGGAAATACCTAAAACCATCAGATTTGGATATTATACCAATCTAAGCAGCAGAATAACCCTTTTAAGTATATATTTATGCTGATAGAGGGAAGAAATCTCAAATTTTATGACGTGACATTTTGAATAATTCGCTACTTTCAAAATCTCTGCTTTGGTACCAACTCTACACCTGTATAGGTAGCATGACTAGATCACCAAAATACATGTACACGCCATGATTACCTTTGTTTTTCAGAAACATGCTTTATGAAAGAGAAATTTTGCTATTTATCATGCGAAGTCGGTTATGAACTGGATGGGTGCGAACGGGACACTTTTGTCCCATGAAGTCTTTTTACCAAGAAATCACTCGGAAAATACCTAAAACCATCAGATTAGGATATTATGTATACCAAGCTTAGCAGTAGAAATACCCTTTTAAGTATTAATTTATGCTGATACAAGAGAGAATTTCAATTTTCTGTTATTGAAGGTACCTGCTGAAAGTACGGAGCAGAATTTCAACTCAAAGCATTCTTTTTGCATTCAAAAGTGAAGGCTACCATGTATTTAAAAAAAAACATGAATTGACTCTTCTACACATGTAAATGCTATCATCTTATTACCAGAATTCATCATACATAAGGGGTTGTTTTTCAGCACATTAGTATTTTATTAAGATCCATCTAATTTTGATGTGACTTTCTAATATATAAAATCCAGATAATATTACTTCATTTAGGTATATATAATCACCCCTTTCAATCAAATAAGAAGCTAATACAAGCATATAAACCATAATTAAAAAGCTACTCTTTATCAATAGCAGCTAATATCCCTCTAAGTATCCATTGTATCCACACACAGAGGTGAAATGGTGAATACCTAGTAAACCTTTCGATGCAGGAGTTCAGTACCTCCCAAAAAGGTATGAGACCGTAAATCTAGTAAAACTAATGATATTTGCAGAAATATTGATTCCATTTCCAACTTATATACTCAGATAACTTTATTCAAATGTACAGTGATCTTCTGTACGAAGAGAGGGAGTTCAAGTATGGAAATATCACCCAAAGTGTCCCGTTCGCAACCATATTGTCCCGTTCGCACCCTTTTGAAAAGTTGTTATTTACTGCTATATGTGGAGTTAATAAACATTTCTAATAACTCATAATGTAGTATATAGTGGATAGGAGGAGATTCCTTATTGATTTTTAAATGACATGTCTAGTTTTGAAGATATCAAAACTTTTGGAAGTTGAAACTGTGCGAACGGGACATCTGCATCTAGGACAGGCCATTAAAGTATGCTTTTGAAATATTTCTGCTATTTTTCCATAATCATTTGATTACATAGCCATAAATTATCATGTCTGTTAAATTGATTAGTAAAAATATAGAAATAAAGTTGAAATATCTCAATTTTTCAAATGTCCCGTTCGCACCCTGTGGAATACAGAACTTTGGATTAAAACTGCGATATCTCCAAATATACTTAAGTCAGAAAAAAAATAATCATGGATTCACGAACCGTAGAATGTTTTCTTTTTTAACTAAGTTGAAAGAATATCATAAATCCATTTTGAAAATTTGAGGTCTGCGGACCAATTACTGTGAAATGCCCCTGCCATGTTTTGTAGCTCTTGCACTGGGCGGTCACTTGATGCTGCTGCTCATCACCCTCGCTCTCATCCGTCTCGGTGTCGACGTCATTCCCTTGGAGTTCGGCAGGGTGCCCATGGAGATCACCACGGACGACGACTACCTCAGAGGGAAGGCTTGGTCGTATAAAGACACGGTGCGCGCAGACAACCCCGTCGCCATTCTAAAACGAGGCTCGGTCTCCAAGGCGGAAAATACAAGCGAGCGCACAGGTACCGGGGACGTGCTTACACTCATGTTTGAGCTGAAAGGCGGGAATGTCTTCACTAAGGAGAACTTGAAGGCAATAGAACAGGTAGAGGATCGCTTGTACAACCATGAGGAATTTAAGGATTACTGCAAGCTCGATTCAATTGGCAATTGCACAAAAGCTAACTCTATAATCAGATATTTTGACGGATCGATGAAAATGATAGACCCTGTGTTCGATGACCCTAACTTTGATAACATAGCGGCCGTGCTGGACAGAGCCAACGCGTCTCGCAGGACCAAAGCCACGCTACAGGTCTACCTCGGCAAAAACAGCAATATAAACAGCTCGCTAAATATCGCAGAATCGCAGATCACGCGATCCTTTCTGTATCTCGGCATGCCTCTGCCAGGCTATGCCAACTCTAGTGATCGCAACGCTGAGCAAGACAAGAAAATCGAAAGATTTATGGGATTATCGTTTCTGCCCATAATGGACGGTTACGTGAAAAGTGGCGTCAATGGGATGGATTTCATCTACAATAGTGGCGCCCTCTTTGGTTCCTACCTTATGAAGCAGTCGATACAGGACATGATGCTTGCTGGCGGAAGCGTCGCTTTTCTCTTCTGCTTCATGTGGTTCCAGACAGGTTCTCTGTGGATCACGGGATGGGCCATCTTTAGCGTTATAACCTCATTCGCTGGAGCCAACCTCATATATAGATTTGTGCTGGACTTTCGCTATTTTGGAACATTTCACATCTTGGCGATATTCATCATTCTTGGTATCGGAGCAGACGACGTGTTTGTTTTCACAGACACGTGGAAGTCGACGGGACATTATGACTACCCAAGTCTCGCACACAGGATGTCAGACTGTTACAGGAAGGCCGCCGCTGCCATGTTGTACACCTCTATGACTACTGCTATAGCCTTCATTGTGAGCGCCACTTCGCCATTGCTTGCCGTGTCTTCTTTTGGCGTATTTTCTGGGGTGCTGATCATCGTTAATTATCTCTCAGTCATAATATTTTTCCCGACAGTGGTCATCACTCACCACCTCTCATGGGAGCAGTGCACTTGGTGTTGCTGTATCCCGTGTAAGAGGAAAAGGGAAAAGGAAATGAAAAACGGCGGTATTCAAAATGGCGGTATTCAAAACAACGGTTTCCAAGGCGACCAAAATGCTGTGGTTGCCATGTCAGTAGTAGGCGATCCCTACGAGAAGCAGCAGATCCCGTCTTCTCCTCAAGGGTCTACGGCTGCTATAAAAAGTGAAAATCACCAGCGTAGGAATCCGATAGTGCGCTTTTTCCGTGGGCCTTTTTACCGTTTCATATCACACCGCATAGTGAAATGGGTAAATTTAGTCATCTTCGTAATCCTTACTGCCGTCTTCATTTACTTCGCCACTGGGATCGAGCCCAATGAAGAGAGCGTGAGTTGAAACCTTTTATTTTTCTAACTAAAAGTGGGTTGCACAGAAAAAAGGGAACAAACCTACTCCTTGCAATTGTTACATTCCAAATTTCAAAGAAATATGTTGCGCCTTTCTGTTGAGCCTTTTTAAAATATCTTAGACGTATAAAAGTGAAATATTTAAATAAGTATGGTATTTGGTACATTTCAGTACATGTATATAGTGTCGCGTGAATTAGATTTTTCCCCTGAAAACCTTGGGGAAGAAAACATTTAAGACCTAATAGGCAATAATACACTGGATCTGATAAGTAATACGATTAAGCAAATGAAATCATGTAGTGACAATGATTAAACTAATGAAACCGCCGCTGTAGGGATAAGTATGTTTTCTCTCCCCTTGATCAGGATCTCGTCTTTAGGGGAGGGTATTGGTTACCACAATTAGTGGTGTTTGGAGCAGACACTGCCGTATATACCAATCACGTACTGTATAACCTATCTGAAAAGGTACACACACAGACAGCGATTAGATACAAGTAGTACACTTGATATCATTCCTCCATTTCCTTGATATCAACTACATGTATTGCTAAAAGTTGCATATATTCTGATTTCAGATTAAATTTCTTTCTGATGAGTCGAATTTCGGGAAGGCCCTGGATCGTTCTGATAACGCGTTTACTCCCAGTCAAACTGATGACTCTTTGAAGGTCTCGATTATTTGGGGCTTGAAAAAACAAGATTACTCCAAATGCCACATGACTGACTTAACCTGTCTCGGGAGGTCAGTATGGGATGACAAGTTTCACCTCAACTCTGCGCCGGCGCAACGAGCACTTCTGGTATGTATTCTCTTTATGTTCTTCGAGTGAAAGTCATCATGTAGCATACAGCTATGGGATGCCATCTATACAAAGAAACTTTTCCTTTGAAGGAAATATTTTTCTATCAAAGGAAAATCAACATGTCATTTTCCTTTTAATACTTGCCGTTCAAACAAAACAATGTAGAATGCTCAGACTACTATCAAAATGCAAACTTATCATATGTGGTTTATCAAATCTTTCTTTCTGTCTTTTTGAACACTCTTATTTCGAAATCAATCAACACAATAAGACAAACTATTTTTTTATAAAACATACTTAAAAAAGTACGCTTCTGCGCAGGCATCCAGGTCATTTATTTTCTGCTGTAAAGAGGAAGATATCAAAATGTAACACCCTCCATTCTGCAACTGTCTGCCTCCATAGCTGATTCCAGCTAGTCATATACATAATGGTCTCTCGTTTTCATAACTTGATGAGGACGAGTGTTATGTGCACATAAGCAAACCCTTCAACTACCTTATAACCTTTCTATTTGACCGTAACAGCCATGTTCCTTTGTGATGCTGCGCTCAACATGGATCTATATACCGGCTCAAAAACCTGCTTTTGCTAATGGGATATTTACAAAGGTATCATCGCGTATATGATGCTTAATACTTTGATTGGGGTTATACTTTCCTAGCAGACACTCTTTGTTACTGTAATATGTATACATGCAACAACTCTGGTGGCGTCAAACATGGCCGGGAAAATACAAATATGTTTGAAATAGATGCAGAACGACTGGGCTCATGAAATATTCGTACGACGTGATATTTTTCTGATTTGTGTAAAATTTCCTGTTGCATTTCTAGTTTGGAAATAATATTATGCTGCATTAAAACACATTCTTGAATATTTTCAGACTTCAGACTTAACTTTAATTGTGTGAAATTTTAGATTTCGTTATCCTATTAAGGGTTTATACAATTGTCACTTGAATGTTTAGCAGTCTTTGTACGGTTGCTGTTCTATACAATGGTTTTCTCTAGTGAGCGTGTCTTGATCAGCACATCACAGGGGTGCCTTAAAGCTGCCTCTTCCTCATGTTATGTGGATATGCCTCTTCTAAGGAGCAGCTGAAATAGCTATGCGAAAGATGTTCCTTACATCAGAAATACTGTTCCTGGAAGCGCCCGTTAGGAAGCGACTCCTACACAATGGAAAGGAATATAAGATTTCAAGAGATTACTTAAGTATGACCAGGGACGTTTGAGTAGATATCCCCGGCATGCGTGATCAGTATTTTTAATAAGCATTCCCGTTTGGGTCAAAGGCACTATAAAGAGGAATATTATAACTAGGGACCGGTAAATAGACGCGCCCGGTATGTCTGATTAAGGGTAAATAGGTATTGACGTTTTGCTTAAAAGCACCGAGAGAAACGATAACTAGCATACGCCATAACAACTGCATGACACGTTAGCTGTGCTTCATTGAATATTAAATTTCATCCTGTTTGCATTTTGGAATAATTCGTTGGCTGCTACAGCTTTTACAGATATTGTGTCATTGTCTGTATTGTTTTTTTGCTAGGTGATAGATTAACCACTGATCTGAGATGGCCGCTATCTGTGTAGCCATACCTTTGACGTCATCAGTTAGTTTAAGCAGGTAGCTGCACAACCGTATAATATAGGATGTCTGTGATCCATTCTATCAACAGAAATCACCTTTTCTAAATTGAATGTTCAATTACGGATATTGATTTACCTTTTTGCATTCAACGTAGGGCTTCTGTGAGAAGCTGAAAAGTTTGTCAGCGAGCGATGCAGACAAGCTGAAGATCAAGAGAAACATAATCACAGGAATTCCTGAAGTGAAATGTTTCATGGAAGAAATGAATGACTTCATGAAGGTAAGTAGCATGGTAGCTGAGCGAGATGTGGCATTACAGCATTGAAGTGTATCGTATCTTAATGGCTTCAAAGGTTACTTGAAAACACGCTTGATGGGGCGGAACAGACCGAACGATTCTTGAGAGGAAACTAGGGTGGGGTGAGACTTAAAAAACAAAACATGGTTCAATGAAAACTCTTGTCAGTTGGTTATCTATATAAGTAGAAAATGTAGGGCTGCCAGGGCAGATTATAGGGTGATTGTTCTCCCGCGCCGAGTGCTTGCTTGTGCTTATTATAGAATTATAAGAGGTACTTCCTGGTTGTATTTCATTTGGTAACCAATTTCCGCATTTACATCTTACTTGTCACCTCCATTTCATTGATTCAGCAAGTTTATGTACTATTTGAAATAATGAAAATGTACTAATGGACAGAAATCCATCTATATAAAAAACAAAAATGACTGTAAACTTGATAATGGGTTGCTTGCATATTTATTATAAATGGTATCTTTGTCATCTAAGAATATTTCCCGCTAACCGTATTTAGCATTTGTATGAGATTGCAATGCATTGCATATGTTGTGGTGTAGTGATCGATGTATAAGAGAATGGCATACTCTTTAAATAGCTCTTTCATTGAAAGTATTGATTTTGAATGGGATTATGCATGGATATTGCATAGTTATCCAACCCTATTTGAATACTTTATTAACTATAATCATTCGGGATTACAAAAGTATACACAAGAACAGAATACAAGAATAAGAAGCAAACTAAGAGGAGTAACACCAATACACCGAAAATAATACACAAGAGTATGGAATGCCATTAAAGCGTTTATTCACTATTTCTCTATAAAGAAAAATCATTTTTCTTTAAAGAAAAATGATTTTTCTTTTTGCCGCATGTCTGATTTTTCTTTAAAGAAAAATCGATCTATTTTTCTTTAAAGAAAAATGATTTCTCTTTAAAGAAAAATGATTTCTCCATTTTTCTTTAAAGAGAAATAGTGAATAAATGCATTAATGGCATTCCATACAAGAGCTTAAAAAACAAAAAGTATGCGGTTAATGTAAATGACGCCGACCAAAACAAAAAAGGAGACAGAATAATAACACATATTTAGACATTTTAACGCACTAGCACCGCCACTACTAATACTGTTGCTATTGGCCTGTTACTGTTGCTATTGATGTGGTTGGTGCTGATATTGCTACCGTTACTACTGCTGCTGCTGCTGTTGCCATGAAACATTTACCAATGTCGCTGTTATTTTTCAGGTTGAGACTAGCTTGTCTCCTCCACGTTATCCCAATGGCACCAACCTGACTTTGCCGCTGCTGCAATCAGGTGCCACAGCCATCATGACTTACAACCCCCTCATCTATAACACTTCCATGCTGACAGCCACAGGCACCACATTCTCTAACTACTTTGAGGTGAGGCGGCTGCAATGTTTACCATATTTGGATATAGATACAAAAGCCTAGTTAGAAAGTGAAGGTCGCCGATCAGTGATTGGGTACCCCTTCACTTGCTTCGCCTTACTGCACTATATATGTCGCTTGCACAACAGCATCCTTAGGGGTCTAACAATCTAATTAATTCCACAAGGAATGATAGATATATAACATTATGTGCTGTACACTATTAAGTACATAGCAGTGGCAAGAATTGCAAGAATCTGTTACCACTCCACATGTTTGATTTACTAGTATCTAAACCGAACAGATTAATGGTTCTTACATACCTGCTGCCTAAGACAAGTAGTTATATTGCGTTTGGTACATGAAGTGCCCATTCTAAACAATACATGGCGTTGTTACTTTCCAGATTGGAATGTCATATTGGATGTATGGTGGATTTCGGCCCGTTTCAAATGCTGCCAAGACTTTCAGGGATTACAATTCTTTACTAGGAATAGAAGAGATTCCTGCTGTGACGATGAAAAAGACAGTCCCATTGACAGGTAATATGATCTGGCCATATCATCCTATTGCATGAATAGACACACATGAGCGGCAGTTCTAGCAGTTGTTTAAAGTCGTTACATTCTTTGATCACGTTGTATATGCCCTGAGGCATTCCAATAGATTCCTTTTTAGACCATGAATTGTATTGTCAAATCGTATTGACTGCACGGTGGTGTACACATCTATACTGCCGCATCAAGAAGAATATTCAGAAACAACGTAAACTATCAATGATAACCCACACGTCATTTGTTATGATACACGTGTATGCATAAGAGATAGAAACGCATATTTGCTAAAGTTAATGGGAACATCAGGAACATCGCACAACTCCCAGTGCAGATAGCTAAACGCATTTGACACTCAAAAACACGAGTGAAGAGAACAGATAATGAAGAGAATTATAAGGTAAGATATCAAAATACTGATACTCATTGATGCTTGCCTGTTCAACACCAATATTGGCCTGCTTACTCGGGCTACAGCTATTTATAAATAAATAGAAAACAACAGTTATTGAAAGTGTTGTGTGTATTTCGAATTGCTCGTGTTATGAAATTTATTTTGGTGTTTTTATGGCGTACTTGCAGGTTCAAGCTATATATATGGTACGAGACTCCGTTACGCAGCGATTGTGGTGAATACTACACTGCTGAGCAGAGGGCTAGGCTACCCCAAGGGGTTGCCGGTGCGAGAAGAATGGGAGAGCTTTGTCAATGCTGAGGTAAGGGACATTCACACTCTTTAACCCATTTAGACCTAACAGTTGCCCTAGAAATCCTCTGTTTGGCCTATGATACTTTTGATAATAACTAATGATGAATTTACAAATCATTTGAAGGAGAATTTTCGGTAGTGTTCTGATTGAAATTCACCTAATACTTTAACTATGCTTCCTCCTAAACGATTCACCCAAACTTAGTCAGGCTGCTCTTTGCGTTGCGTGGCATTAAAAGGTCAGTCCACCAATGTGATACATTATAAATTCTTCGCACATTTGCTGTCAATTTCATATTATTTTCATGTGTCTAACACCTATTGAGACAGGATGTTAAGCCGTATCAGAACTCGTTTTCAGTTTTATATTTTCTTTTTGGGAAACCTTCGGTCTTGATGCAAAAGCGATTCCGCACTTGTAATATAACAGCTACTTGGTTGTTTATTCATTATCATTATCAAACCCTCTAAACCGACACATTTCATTTATGGTGCTGTTAAACAAAGATGTCTGGTTGCGTAGATGGCCCCAAGATGGAGGAATAGAATGATTTTACTGAGAGACGAATCCAATATGGCTCGCAACAAGTGTAGCTATACAAAACAAAGTTATCAGTTTGCAATTGTGTCGTAATTATTGAGTTGGCTATATATATTAAACATCCAAATTATACCATGTCCTACTGTTTACTCAATGTTAGACATTGTGCCTCAAAGACCGTCATATGTTTGTGAAGAATAAAATTAGGGTAGTAAAAGTTCAGTATCACTCCAATATGTTTTTGCAATCATTCTGCTTGCAGCGTATGCGCATATATATAAATATATATATATATATATATATATATATATATATATATATATATATATATATATATATATATATATATATATATATATATGTATATATATATATATATATATATATATATATATATATATATATATATATATATATATATATATATATATATATATATATATATATATATATATATATATATATATATATATATATATATATATATATATATATATATATATATATATATATATATATATATATGTGTGTGTGTGTGTGTATATATATATCGATCCTCAATCGATCCTAGTATCAGGGAAAGTACATTATTGAATTCTGTAGGGCAGAAATTCTTGTTCATTCTGATATATTTTCCAATGTAGTCGTAAATTTGGCAAACGCAACTTTACGCTGTTTAAATAGATTCCTCTTTATTTACGAAATGTACATACATGTAGCATGAAATATACTAGATCTAGTAACTAAAATCGTCATATATCAGGACTTAGAAGACCAGACACATGGAATGAAAACCAGCCGGTCAACCTGAACATGCTAGCCTCAACCAGTGTCAACTATTAGTCGCTAATAGGTGCTCTGGGCACCCCCAGCAGGTGGTGGAGATAAGGTTTCTCTGTAATGTAATCGATGCAAGAGCCCTGATTGGTCCTTGTTCCCACGTGACCTCGCCCTGCTGCCTTATCTGGTAGTCCTGGCATGAGGCCAGCATGTAACTATAGGGCATATAGTAATAGGTCTCTCGTTACATATCCATTCTTTTCTTAATCCAAGATCAGGATATTGCATTTGACTTATTCCAGTGACATTTCGAACACCTACCGTACGTTTGCAAATAAGCGCTGTGTTAGCATTGGGAGCATTACGCCTGATCAAATATTGAACAGTTTATAAACATACCTTTATTAGAGGTGTTAATAGTGTATAGCAGATCATGTCAGTATCATGCATAGCATATCGTAAATGATCAGCTCTGAACAGCTGCCGGTTTTATCTCGACGAGCGAATGGTCAGCTGGGAATAAAGTACTTAATAGTGTGACATGATTAAACACCATGCAGGCTGTTTAAATTGGAATGAATTATGCATTTACTTACACCGAAACAACGTACAAATGTTACTTAATACTGGAAAACGAATAAAAGTAACACTAACGGTCGAATTACGATTTAAAACCATTACAGTAAATTGTATTCTTATTTTGGACTCAACGCAGCGCACCGAAACAACATGCAAATGTGACTTATTCCTGGAAAAACAAAAAAAGTATCACTAACTGTCGAATTACGATTAAAAGCCATTGCAGTAAATGAAGTTTTTATTTTGCACTCAACGCAGCGAATTAACCTAACAACAAAAAGGGCTTCCAGATATCAGGCATCATAGCACCAGATGGGGAAACTGAAGGGATGCACGACACAAACAAAATATCCAACCATCTAATAGAATACTAGTGTAGGGCTTGGTATACACCTCAACATGAGCAATACTGACTAATCTATTTCATTAACATGCGTGCACCACGCAGTTCAACCCTACCCTTACTATAATAAGTCTTTTGATTTCCAGATCTCACAAATGCCCGAATCTCTCCGTGGCGGATTCCAGACCACTGTTGGTTTTAATGCGTGGCATTGGCTGAAGGTGCAAAAGGTAAGCAACTAGGGAAGGAGGGCTATAGACTTATATGGTACTATTGGCGTTAAACTGCTTTATGTCACAAGGTAAAACGATAGAGTGTGGAACTAATTGATATTTCAACGATTCTAGATAAAATTACCAAACATTTTTCTGACGAAGTATGAAGTACATGTATAACCTTTGGTCTTATAGTGATGTTGTGTATTTTCAGGTGCTGACGAGCACAGCACTAAATGGTATCCTGATCGGCGTGGGTCTCTCCTTCCCCATCCTGGTGCTGGCCACGCAGAATCTCATTACCGGACTCTTTGCTGTGCTCAACATCAGCCTGGTCACCGTGGCAGTGGTGGGCATCATACCCATGGCGGGCTGGAAGCTGGGGGTGCGTACACTTCACGTAAACTCTCATAACACCACCCCCCCCCCCCCCCCTCAATGTTGTTTATCTTTAGATAATCGTCTACCCCCCCCCCCCCCCCCCAGGCTACATTTTCCTGAGAGAACCCTTACCCGTTTAGGCTTTTCAGTCCTTCATTATTCATCCCCATAGAAAAGATTAACAAACCATTGTTCGACAGCAACTACAAATTTCTGGCTGACATTTTTTTTATAATCATACAAATTGAATTAGTTTATACTCTACTAGCATTTTTATTGAACAAATACAAAATTGATTATATTACATTTTTCTTGATATTCTTAGTTTTCGTCTACACGAATTGCTTTCTGTTTTGGCCTTACTTGAGAAACTTACCTCCATGACATTGTCTTTTGGCAGATATTGGAATCCATCAACCTGGTGCTGGTGGTCGGCCTTGCTGTAGATTACACTGTCCACTTAGCGGAAGGATACAGTCGGTCATCTCACAGCTCCCGTAGCGGAAGACTCTACGACATGCTGGATGAAGTAGGAATATCAGTTCTCTCCGGAGCTGTGACAACACTCGGTGCATCCTTGTTCATGCTCTTTGCGCAGATCCTGTTCTTCAGTCAGTTTGGAATATTCATGTTTTGTACTATTGGGTTCTCCATTCTGTACGCTCTTGGTTTCTTTGTTACAATTTTGGCAATCTGTGGACCACAAAATGATTTTGGCACTTTGAAAGCTATTTTTTGTTTCTGGAAAAAGCAATAGGTTTACTACATTTGCTCAAAATGCACAATTTTCGTAGTTAATGATGTGTTTTAACGCTTTCTTAAGGACGATTTAGGAGGAATTCCAAGGATTTAGGCTTTTGCTTGAAATGCATAGTATTCTATTACTACATTTCGTTCAAACAGTAAATCCCCTGGCTGGATCCAAGTGATCTAAATGAGAACTTCGAGAATGGTAAACCAAAAACTCTAGTCTGTATTCTTATACTGCTGGTGGCTAATTTGACAAAAACAAAATGATGCAAAAAATTGAAAAATGACTAAAACCCTGGCTCGTGGGTACCTATATGAGAGTACTCAGGGAGAGCTACTAGTATTTGATAAATATCAACATAAAAGGGGTTTAAATGTTTTTCAAAAATCTTTGCGTCCACGTATATTTGGATGAAAATAGCCTCAGCATTTGAAGAGTTTATACATGAAAAAGTTACGATTTGTTTACTGAATTCAAGACGGCGTCACGTGGTGAATTGTTTTGGTTAGATTTATATTGAATTTAGAAATTGGTTATATATCCAAAAAGATCGAGCATTAAATACTTTATCTACTTCTTACGTTGAATCTAATTAGTATAATTTCGATCAATGACTGAAATCATTGTTTTGATCTGCACTATTCAAATTAATACATGTAATATATATATATATATATATAAATATATATATATATATATATATATATATATATATATATATATATATATATATATATATATATATATATATATATATATATATATATATATGTATGTACAGGCAAACCTGTCTTTGTTCGCAAGTTTGTCTGTATATATATATATATATATATATATATATATATATATATATATATATATTATATATATATATATATATATATATATATATATATATATTTTATATATATATATATATATATATATATATATATATATATATTATATATATATATATATATATATATATATATATATATATATATATATATGTGTGTGTGTGTGTATTATATTTAGGGAATATCTTGAGTAGGGAGAGTAGGTTGAGGACTAGTAGGTCATTGTGCGCTTGTAACTGTTCATTATTGTGTTTAAACAGTTACCAGATTTTATTTTTGTATGGTTGTTTTGTCATTATTATTCATATAAATACATGTATGCAGCTGAAGCTAATAACTATATATTGAAGGCGTGTCTATTGTACTCACCTGTGAAATGTGGCCTGTGATATAGAAAAAGAACTTGCCCTTTCGCTGATTAAAGCATAATTATCCTCGGAGAGGCCTGCCACATAAAGCTGACTTGCCAGTTTACATTGAAGAGATTGTAAAGATTACAGAGGGTCCGCTGAACTGGTACTGTATTGGTCCGCAGTAGGTAATGGGGGAGATGCTCTCAGGACTGAACTCCAAGCACAAGACGGCTTGCCACTCTGGTTACTCGAGGAGGACGTGCCGGAATGATGTAGTTTAAACCGTGTCTTTTATTTTCAACGTAATAAACCGTCCAGTTACGCAGAACAGAACTATTTTATCATAGGATGGTCCCACTGTGTCTTATGCGATGTAACACACTATTGAATAATTACCTTAACTTATTTATTTTACTGCACTGTTTACATATAGAGATACTACTGCATTGTGATGGATTAACATACAATTAACTTGTTTTATCGTTTTATCTTGCCTTGTCTGTGATGCTAACAATATATATATATATATATATATATATATATATATATATATATATATATATATATATATATATATATATATATATATATATATATATATATATATATATATATATATAGATAGATATATATAGATATAGATATATATATATATATATGTGTGTGTGTATGTATATATATATATATATATATATATATATATATATATATATATATATATATATATATATATATATATATATTCATATATATAAATATATATATGTATATATATATATATATATATATATATATATATATATATATATATATATATATATATATATATATATATATATATATATATATATATATATATATATATATATATATATATATATATATATATATATATAAGTGATATTTAAATGATTTATATGAGTCTGAACTAGAGTGTTGTATGTTTGCATTGAAAACTATTCACTGGAAGGAGTATATATCTTTTCCTGGTGCAGCGTTTCTGTGGTTATACCATGAAGAAAATTGATTCCTGCACCAACTGAACACTCGTATGCAAGCACCCGGTCAACTGGTGGCCTACGCGTTGCCGTGTTACTTGGTGTGGACAATTAGGCAAGTATACCCATGGCCAACAGAGCCGCGTGTTAGAATCACCTTGAGCATACCGTTGCCGATAGAACAAGGTGGTGATCATAGGCATAGTGGTGTAGAGTGCCACTCCCAGTCGCACATTGCGTACAGGGAATACATGTGGCTTCCGTAGGAGTATGAAATTCCTCTGCCAACCCATACATATTTTTTCACCACTGTTGGAAAATACGAAAGGCATTCACTGTCTATCAGGTGTTAAGTCGTCAATCAGACATTAGTGGTTGCCGGATTTAGTATGTGATAATCTCCAGTTATGATCTCCCTTAAAAATAAGACACCCAAAAGTGTAAGGACTTACTAAATAGGACACCCTATTGCAAAATCTGAGCTAAATCCCTGAGTCCATTTATTATCAAGTATCCATAGTGGGCCAATTATCTGCATTTGCTGGTCTTTTCATAAAGGGATGACAATGAATGTTATAGATATATTTCCAGTGTGTGTGTGCACTAGGACTGTTTTCAGTATGGCGCGGCTGTGTGGCATACGCACAGGCTGGATATGCCATACTGTTTTAAATAGTTTATTAAACTTTGATAAAGAGTCTGCTGTTTAAAGAAATGAGTTCTGCGTTCAAATTCCATATTACTTAAAACGGACAAACGTGATTGTTGCAGAAGCATGAACTTGTATGAGCATACTGTGGCTGTTTCATTTCACCTGCGTAATAAAATAAGCTTACTTCTACGCAAATCTCAACTCAAATGTTATTCTCACCTGAAGCGTCATGAAATATGTTTACTGTTTGTGTTTTGAGAATCGCTCTGACACCCAGCGTATGTTATCAACTGCATATACTGGATATGGTATTGATTTTATATTTTGTGATCTTTAATTGTAAAAGCTAAATGGGTGATATGTTCTACCTCTTGACTGTTTAGTGCTTGCCTTTGATCTCAGATATGTACCTCCATCCCAACTGTGTTATCTAAATAAATATATTTTTTGCATGCGTTATTTTGATATTGTGTCAATTTCTGTGCATATGAGAATCAAGTTTCTTTCCTAAACATTTTCTACCACATCTATTTGGGGGATCTATAAAAATCTTCAGCGGAATATGTGATATAAAAATTTACGCTTGCCAAAAGTTGGTAAAACATATTTGAACAAATCCGTCATTATCAATAGTACTTATCGATGGTAAAAGCGTTTATATTGTTCACTTATAAATGTTTTGGTTTATATTTTAAAACTCTCAAGTCTCAATAGAGGTATATATCAAAGTATTTTGAATAAAAGTTGCATGCGCCCCAATACCACCTGGTAAAAATTAGGAACAACTTTTTTTTAAACAAGATACAATAATATAAACAATGCTCAATAGTTAGATAATCGTGCGACCGAAGATAGATGGTAGTTGAGCGGCTGCGATTTCATAGATTCATTTTCCAACTTACTATGCCAATATAACATACGAATACTCTAAAATATGTATTCATTTATAGAAGTCTTACCCTTGCAAAGAGTACATCTACTTTAATAGCGTACTTAAAAGATCCTGGATTAACGCAAATTGAACGTCAGCTGTTAACTGAGTGTAGTCCTGTGCCTCCTGTCGTTGTGCTATATATTGCCCTTCGAATGATCGGGCTTAGACAGATTTGCCTGGATGAGCCGCAGACAAAAGAATTCCACGATGGCCTTTACAATTTGAAATATTGGTTTTATTGGCAATAACTGTCACAAGTTTTACCGAAACTTAATGAGGTGCATTTACCACTATTAAAACGAATGTCTTCATACAGAACGAACCCCCTTTTATACAAATACTGAGTTCGCCTCTGTAGCGGTTCTTACAGAATAATTCAGTCCCAATCAAAACAGAGGATCCTGAGAAATATTACAAATAGGAGGAAAGGAAAATTCTGAAATGCTAAGGTTTTATTTCATTTTTTGCGAGTTTGAAGTAGTTGATTAGTGTTTTGAAATTTGCGCAGAAAAATGGCTATATATTATAATAAAAACATGCAACGAAACCAGTAGCACCCGCCCATTTTTCACCTGAAAGCACCTGCCAGTGGAAGGTGCTGCCATCAAGCGGTTAAAAACGTAATTACTGGTGAAATATGTGACGTCATCAATCATTGTGCTCACACTTCGTCCAAAACATTGATTAAAAAATGACCGAGGAGGAGAAACATCAAGTTTTGCTTACTCAAAATGATGAAGAAACTACTGTCAGCGAATCTCCTTTGGTACTTGATGACTTGACTGCCACTAAATTAGCGGAACAGGTTACTGCTGGGCTGGAAAATTTAGACGGCGAGAAACTGGATGAGCTAAGAAAGGAACTGGGTAGAGCGCTTGACATACCCCCAAATATTCCACCGCCTGGTGAAAGAGGAGACCCTGAAGATGATATTCAGGTTCCTAATGAAAAGGGATATATACCCCCAATAGAGGATCCGTATATCCGTGCGGTCAAATATCTAGAAAGGCATAATATTCTTCAGTTGTTTCAGGTGAGAAATCGTCCAGAGTCCGGTATGAGTGGTTTCTAGGGAAGCCATACCCTAGCAACACAAGTAGTCTGCTTCAGTGCTTGTCAACAGTCACTATTATAGGGATTAAGATCCGCCGCTGAGCCTTGGTGCAGATTTATAGCCAAGACGTAGGTGTTTGTTGCAAAAGCTGAGGCCGCCAAGGCCGAAGCTTTGCATTATAGCACTTGGGTGTGGCATTGTCACAACATTATATTTTGACTATGCCAAGTAAAAGGAGGCTCAGGCCGGGATTATGCGCAATGCCTTAAGGCCGGGATTATGCGCAATGCCTGTTGCTATGGTAACGAAACATTCGGGCAGAAAAATCAAATAAAACTATATAAATGAATTTAAATTCTCTAAGATGAGGTCTTGTTTGTAGTTTACTACATATGCTCCATACATTGAACCCATAGAAAACTCAGAAAAAGGATGATGAAAAAAGAATTATGCCTAAAAAAAGCTCCCATGATGCTCTGCCTCTAACTCCAAGCAGCCGACTACACAAGATGGCTGCCAAGCCCCTTACTGGTACTTCCATCAAATCATAAGTTATTGAAGAGTATCAATAAGACCTTGTAAATTCTGGCGTGCTATAATAGTCATTAAGATTTGGCAGATGGCCTTGTGTTGATTTATAGCTTCGTCCAGAATGTCCTTTGGATTGCTTCGGCCTAACGGCCTCAGCCAACCAAAGGACATTCAGGCCTCAGCTATAAATCATCACAAAGCCATCTGCCCAATCTTAATCCCTATAACAAACACCCACGGCGAGGCTATAAATCTGCACCAATGCTCAGTGGCGGGTCTTAATGGCTATTATAGCGAGTTTCAGTGATAAAAAATTGAAACAACTCTGTGAAAATGACACAAAAATCATGTTTTCTAATGGTTGCTGAGCCTGGATTTGGTCTCGGCTCTCGAGCCTCATTCTGGAGTTGGACCCAGCTCCCTGATGTGAACCGGGACCACTTTAAAGCCACAGAAACAGCTTCTCACTGTACATAGTGTTTTCCAAGCCTAGGTATTTTCATAGCAGTGCGCTATAATTCCAAATTAATAGCATTATAGTTGCACGTGGAGAACAGCAACCAGTTTAACCCCTCTTATGTTGAGGCTACTTTTGTTCAAACACATTGTTGAAAATATTTTTGAAAAACATTAAACACACTCTTTGATGGGTTTCATGCATCTTACAGTTTTTTTGTATTGGCCAAATTAGCCTTCAGCATAGGGGCTAAATTTATTATATTTTTTGGAAAACAGTCTTACCAGCTTTCACGTTTGTATTGTTCGCAACAGACAAACACATGACATTGTATTGTTGGCAAAGGGCACATTTTACAATGGGACCTAATGAGCAAAATTAACATTTTGCTGAGTTGGGACAAAAGGTATGTTTATACATACACACGGTGGTGCTGCAAAGAGGTTTGCCAAGCTTGGATGGCAAACTTGAATGGGTTTTTTTCACAAAAAGTGGAAAAAGCGGTCTGCCAAGCATGAGTCAGACCTGGGAGTAGTAGACAGGGAGTGGGCACTGTGCATGCGTCATCAAATTTCGCTGCCTCTGACTATATGAGTCATAGATAACCTGTGTACCGCAGGATTGGCTGCCTGCTGCCTGCTGAAAAAAATCACGTGACCAATTCTTCCCCAGGCAACACCGCTAACCCGAGGCGCTAGTGTTGGGACGATCATCGATTATAATCGATAATCAATCGTTTAGTACCTCTCTGATTCTGATTAATCGATTACAAAACTGGCAATCGATAATAATCGGAAAAGGTGACACCTAGTGGCAAAATATAGAACTAAATGACAGACATGTCAGCTTTCTTGCTATGAAACTGAGCCCCAAAAACACTTCAAAACGAAGTTAAGGTAGGTTCTAATAGCAAGTAATTGTCATAGACTATTACTTATTATTGGGCTCTAGACCTCTAGTACCCAATTACTGCAAAAGTGCGATGAACTGATTATGATCGATAATAGATCGGTTGGCTGTAACTGATTATCGATCATGAAATTGCAACCGATTCCCAACCCTACGAGGCGCACATCACCTAGGTACTAGCATGCTGTGCCTATGGGGTTGCAGATCAAGGGGATGTATTTCTCTGGTCAGACCTACTATACTTATTTTGGCTAAGAAAATTCTTTTGAGATTTCAATCAGATATCCCCCCCCCCCCCCCCCCCCCATTCTGGTGTAGGGTTAGGATCAGGCAGTTTTTCGGGGGGGATAGGTGTTTGTCTGTATGCAGATATAAAATTGATTATGTAAAAATGAAAATGTGACAACTGGTTTTGTCTGCAAATGACTTTGAATGTCATACTATCGACAAGTGATAACGCAATTGTCAAACGTGAAATCCTAAATCTTGAGAAATGTTTGTGTGACATTAGTGTCTGGATGTATCAGAACAAGCTGAAACTCAACAATGACAAGACTGAAATCATTCTATTCGGTTCTAAGAAACACCTAGCCGAACTGAACGTTAAGTCACTCTCTGTAACGGGGACTGATGCGTCTGTTGCATCTGAGCCTGTGCGGAATCTGGGAGCTATGTTTGACTCTCAATTGATCATAGCACCCCATGTCAAAAGTGTTGTTAAAAAATCTAGCTTTCACCTGAGAAATATTGGAAAAGCAAGACGTGCGTTAACAGAAGATGCCACAAAAACAGTGATGCAATCACTGGTGATGTCTCGCTTGGATTACTGCAATGCTCGAGATCCTAATTGGAATACAACAGGATTTGATTGCAAAGTTGCAGTGACTACAAAACAGTACTGCAAGGATAGTATCGAGAACCAGGAAGTATGAACATATCACACCTGTTCTCATCAAGCTTCACTGGCTACCAATCAAATTCCGCATCCAATTTAAGGTCCTACTGCTGGTATACAAGGCGCTAAACGGACTTGCACCTAAGTACATCAAGGAGCTGCTCGTGCCTTATAAACCCAGACGCCATCTACGATCAGAAGCAAAGGGCCTTCTGGATGAGCCTCGGACGAGACTCAAATTTGGAGATCGCGCTTTCTCCATTAGTGCACCGAGATTATGGAATGCGCTGAAGGATTCTACATCGTGTCAGACCTTCAAGATATGTCTCAAAACACACCTTTTCAGGCTCGCCCATTGAGGCGTTGTTGACTATGACTCAAACTATGACAGTGTGCAGCGCTTTTGAACATTTTATGAATAGAAATGGCGCTATATAAATTCCAATTATTATTATTATTATTATTATTATTATTATTATTATTATTATTATTATTATAGTTATTACAAATCCAGCACATTAACATCCCATTGGGTGACCAGTGATTAACCCATTCACATCTGAAGTGCACATATAGATATTTCTTGACAACAAAGCAATGCACATTGAGAAATCTTTGACCGAGTGTTGCATTTCCTGTTAGACTTGAACATCCCTCTTAAAATATATTTTCAAATATATAGTACTGTATTAATGTACTTGGTGCATTTATATATATCAAAATTTGTCATACCACATCTGTGTGCTTTTCAGATGCAAATGAGATCTACCAAATGAGATCTTAGATCTGCCAAAGAAAAAATGTGTGGCTTGAAAAATACTTATACTGTCTATAGCATTTAAGGTTTAAAATCCTGCACATGAGCCAGATAGTGGCATATGTGCAGGATTCTACTGTGCATGCCATGCCTAGCAAGTGCACAGAGTGCACCATTCAGGCTGGCGTTGTGTGGTTCAAGTATAAAGTACATATACAATAGATTTTTTTGGTTTATGTGGAAATTGATTTCGGCTTAGCAGGACAGAATGGCCTCGTCCCATACGATTCGGTTTATGCAGAGTTGCCGGTACCTTTATATATTTTGTAAGTCCATTTTTAGCTGTCAAACAGCTAGTCTGGTTCTTGATCAATTCATGATTATACCATACAGGGCTCGACGGTCCCCAGAAGGACCAGGTAGGCTGGCGGGGCTACCTGGACCCAAAATCAGGTAGTCCCGCCAGCATTTTAGGTAGCCCCATTTTCATGTTAGTAATAGTACTTATGCTTTTATCTTCTGTTTTGTAGGTTACATGCTTAAGGGATGTTATATATATATTTTTTTCGCTACCATTTTGTAGCATTTTAGTGGGTAACTTCCCCAGGATTCAGGTAGTCCAGCAGGACTACCTGAATCGAACTTTAGGTAGCCCGACAGGGCTATTTTTGGAATTCAGATCTCCCGGGAGATGGGACTATGCTATTTGTTGAGCCCTGCCATACAAAGCAAACAGGCATAAGAAGATAATTTTTATGTTATTTATTGTGCACAGGAAAATGTTTTAATTGCTGAAGGGGTGAATTTTTTCATTTTGATTTTCCTACCTGGTAATGGAGATAATTGAGTAAAAAAACAAACAAAACTAGATTTTAATTCAATTATTTACCACCATACCAAATAACACCAAGCAAAATGAGTATTAGGAAGATTTATAGGGAAATGAACAATAAAGGGTTGCCTTGTGGAAATTTTGTCACAGGTAATATTCATATTTACTAATTTAGGGATTTTAATTAGTAAATATACAATGAATGGCAAGATGGCCAGGCCCACTATAACTGACAATTTTTTTTTTCAAATAGTAAGGAAATCAATGTGTTTTTATATAGATGAATATGTCTAGCATTAACATTAGAGCTGCACTCACCACTCACGAACTCGAGTGGCTCGAGCCATGGGGCATACTCGCCGAGCTCGAGCTGAAGTGTTCAAATCGTGAGCTCGTCTATGTTGGGAACACAAACGTAACACAGAGCACCTAACACACATTATTAGCATACTTAACTGCTTATCGCTGTCATTTCTTCTTAACAATCTCCAATGTATACTTTTAAGCGGTGTTGAGTGTTATACTGACATTTTTACCTCGTCAGCACGTTTAAAATTAAATAAACATGGCAATGGTAATAAATCTCCGCCAATAAATACCTATTTCTTTATAGCAGGGCTAGAAAATACCTATCTTTTTTCGAAAATCTGAACGTCCGTGAGCTCATGAGCTCACGAGTCAACCCGGTGGTGAGCTCATGAGTTGATCTCCCTCCGTGAGTGCAGCTCTAATTAACATGTCGAATATTTCTGATCAATTATTTTAAGCCCCATAACATTTGCAAAATTGACAATGTAACTATGCATAAAAATGGATGAAACGCTGTAACGCTGAATTTTAGCCCAAAACGCACCTATTTTCAGTAATTTCAAGTAATTTAACTTATCTATGTCATTCAAAAAGCAGCGCAGACCTTAACCCACTGCTGATATGCATTTGTATGCAAGCTAGATCATCCCTGGTGTGTTAATTTATAATTTATGGAAGCGACCACTAGGACCACTATAACTGACAATTCAATAGGGCAAAATGTTATACAGCTTGTTTTGAAAAGTCATAAAAAACCCCACTTTTTTCATAGTTAAATTGAAGGTTTTTGGTTAGCCATGATATTTTAATTAATTAGCATGCATTACCTTTTCAGGGCATTACTGCAGGGATTGTGTACAGCAGACCAGATGATCCCATACAGTTCATGATCAACCAGATAGAAAAGGTGCAGGTGGAGGAGAATGACAGACAGGTGGAATCCCTGAGGAAGAGGAAGCGAGAGAAGCAGAGGAGAGAGCAGGAGAGACTAGGACTTGATGTGACCCCAGGTGTTGATGGGGAGGGTGAAGCAGAAACTCTAATCACCGGGCAGGGATGAGGACTGCAGTAGTAGATAGACACCATGTCCAAAAACCAACATGGTCTTCTCCCCCAGCTAACTGTTCCATGTATATCAACACATTTACAGCAAATCAAGATGTTGCATTCCTAGTGATATATATATATATACATATATATATATATATATATATATATATATATATATATATATATATATATATATATATATATATATATATATGTATATTCAAACACTTGGTGGAACATTCACAAAAGCAATTGAATAACTGCTGCAAGTACCCCTACACAGACTTATCAATGCAATTTCTTCAGTAAGATTTTGATAGTGTTGCAAAAAATGGAACTGAAGCAAATTTGTTCAACTTCAAAGGAACATTCAATCCAGACATTTGAATAATCATTTTCTTAATTCTCTAATCATGATGACACAGTTTAACTTGTTACCTTTTATTAAAAAGGTCTCTGAAGATTAAATGTTCCTGATCAATCAATATATTTTTTGCTTCACATTAATTTGATTGGAATTGAAATTATTTGAATTTTTATAACTTATGAACAATACATGCCTTGAGCTAAGAAATACGACCTACAGAAGTGAAAGTATTTGGTTTATGTCAATTGATACCAATCATGATTGAAAATATGTGCGACTGATGACACAATATCATATTACAGGGGTGTTCTTGGATAGCACGGCCAGTAAAGCCTTTCAGGGATTTCCTGTAGTTATTAGTTTCAATATTATTCTATTAAACGGGAACTGTGTCAATTTGAATCATCTTTTTATTGATTCACATCTTCCTATTGTAGTATTGATATGAAGGCATATATGATACAGGTGAACTTGGATATGACCGACCACTGTACAACGGATTTTTGCATATGACGGATGATATGCTTGGTCCCAGTCCGATGCATATCAAGTATTCATCATATGTATTCGACGGATTTTGCATATGACGGACCAATTTTCCTGGCCCCATTGAGTCTGTCATACCCAAGTTCACCTATATTGCCAATTGGTGACAATGTTTAAATCAATTGTGGCATTTCGACACAGGCCTGAAGTTGTTTGTTTCCTGTAACCATACCCTTACAAGTTTTTACCCAATAAAATCCCTACCCTCAAGTTATTTTCTGTTCTATAAACGTATCTGCATGGACACACCTTTATTATTACTGGTATTGATATGGGTTGGAACCTAATCTACCTCCTGAGATGTTTTGATGTTTATCCAAGAGCCATGTATACGGATGGTTTTTCTTTACTTGGGAAAATACTCATAATTGTTTTGTATTCACTCACTCATTTTTATTGTACAGCTTTTCATGTTCAGTGTTTGTAGGAGTATATGATATCTGACAGTACACATAACCCTTGCAGACCTCATTCATGTGCCAAACTGTTGATGTATATAGTGTCAGCTTTAAAATATGTGCTATGTATTGATGTATATATCATGCAGGTTGAAATTGTCACATTAATTCAACCTATCATCAGTTGTCTTTCCAATTGGTACCAATCACATTATTAAAGAGTATTTTGCTCCTGACGGACTGTGCTTGCTTTCAGTTAAAATCAAACCCAGTTATTGGAATCCTTATTGATGGTACCTTTATAACCAACCTTTTTTAATCCCTCTAATACTTATTTAGTATGCATTATTTCAATGTGTGCACTGTACAAGTTGCAGTTATAGCAATTGTAAGAAGTCTAGAGAAATCTACCTAGGAATAATCTGTAAACTTCATGAATATCAAGAAATTTTGTGGAAACCATCTTTGGCAGGGTTTTTGTGAATGGGTTGTGTCATTCATCTATGCAGTGGAAAGCATTTTAGGATCTAAAAACACTCGGCAAATTATCAGTGTTAGAAAATATTAGCGGAGTATGCCTGTGATAGGACTTGGATGCTGAACCATATGTATAGTAATTTTATAAACATTTATAACCCACATGCATCTTCAGTGTATGCCTGATCAGTTGACTCTGACTAGAACCCATTAAAGTAATAAAGCATAAATTCACAGAATATTTTGTGGAGAGTTGTAGTTTGAGTTCTGATGAACAACTCTATTTCAAATATTTCCTTAATATTGCTTTTGTAAGAGAGAGATCACCAAAATAGTCAGGAGGTTTGGCTGCTACAGGCATGAATGAGACAACACCAATATTATTGAACGTGCCAATATAAAATTTTTGCTCCCTTTTTCAGTTGCATGATTTTACTTTCTACGTATGTTTGGATTAGAACAACATTATCACCATTGCTTGGCCTGATCCAGTTTATAGTATATCATATCTTCTCTTCTTGGCCGGCCCTGATTGATCTAGGGTGTTGCCACACTACCTGCTGGCTTCATCACTGTGCTGGTTGGAATCTGGCTTGGAACATGTAGTTGCCAGTGACTTTGCCCCTCTATTCTCTCTCTCCATGATAAGGTGTTTATGTGTAGCTTCAAAAATACTTCTTTTGATGGTAATGTAAATTGTCAATCCAGTCTTAAAAAACGTCGTCTTCCCACACTAATGCTTTAAGTGTAATCTGCTTTAATATGCAAATCAACCAAGTATTCAAAGTAATGCATTGTACCATGTATATGACAGTATTACACCTGTATGTGATATATGCTTTGTAATAAATTAATATGTTTATTATGTGGAAAAGTGGTCAAGTTTGTGTTTTATCTGGGCAGAGGTAGGGTGACCATCATGAAGTAGAGAGCCAATGAGTGTTCCTCAAGGTGATAGTCTAGTACACCAAGATTATCACCACTAGGTGGTGTCCTTGGCTGGCCCCTAAGAGTGGATATCAAAACAAAAGATTACACATGAGTAGTGTTCACCCGCCACAAATCTCGACCTCGCAACTTTGTATTGTGCTACAACCACGAGCAAAAAAGGCGGGTCCAATTTGGCCCTCCGTGTTAAATTGGTCCCAAACAACATGGGTGTCTGCTTCAACCATGCAGATTCCTTCGAGATAGACCATTTTGACCAAAATTTTCAATTCATTTTTTGGCTCAAAGTGAATAAAGATACAGTCTGCGAAGCCAGTATTTTAGAAAATGACAGATATGAACCCCGTCTAGGTGCAAGGTCATGTCACAGGTACCTTGATTTCTGACAGGACCTGAAAATTAGCATTTACTATGTAAACCACGTGCTGTTAGTAATTTTGAGGCTTATGGGAACATTCAAAAATGTTTTTAAGATACTCATCGTGCAAATCCCCTGTTGAGGTAGGACCTTGCACCTCACTAAAGACATGAATAATCACACGGTAGACTCTCATTTTCAAGTAAAGGGGAAGTCTTGACATTTTGCCAAACAACGAAACACATCCAGATATTTCCTTTAAGGGTGCCGCATTACTTCACAATAGTCATTTATTGATAAGTTTACCATTATTCTGTAACTATGAGATGTAACCTTTACAATAGCATAAGTGCCGCTGTCTTCATTAAAGTCAGTTTTCAGATATTTAAGTTTTAAAAATGACCCGTGTATCGAATAGGGTTCTACCTTAAAGAAATAATATTATCACAGTAATACCACATTATATTCATTGATAAAGTCAACTTCTCTTAAAGAGAGAAGGTTTTGTTGCAATATCTTTACCCTTACATTTTCCATTGTTTTCAGTGATTCACGATGTTAGGCTTTAAGATAGACTTGTGACTGCAGAAGAATCACCTAGTTATCTGATAAAAGGGTAAGACATTTAAGCAGGGTAGGAATATCTCCCAAAATAACTCATTTCGAACAAAATCAAATGACTGCATCAAGCATTCATTAACAGTTCCATTACAGGCAAGAAAGCACCCTCATTTTTTTTTTCTGAAATTACAACTTTTTGTATGATCTAGTCTGAATACCTTTTTTTTTCTTAGATTACAATTTTTCATATTACCTAACACATTTTAAAGGCAATCAAATATGACTCAAACATGTCCACTGGCTGTTTGTGTACACAATTGCAACCACTGCTCAACAGAGAAAAAGATTAAATAATCCCATAAGAACTGATTTACTACGATCAAATCTTGATCAAGTATCTTGTGGTTTTAAAAAATAAACCTCATATGCTGGGTGAAATTCAAACAATTTTGATTTTGTTAATCATACATGTAATGCCAAAGCAAAGTGATGCATCATTTGTGGTCAAACTGCACATTCAGACCCCAATATAGGTACTAACCTTACTTCCTATGGGGCGAGCTATCTGCAATAATGAATGGAACACATTTACCATATCATTCAAAATGTCACCAGTCTCACCACCATATTGTTATTGCAACAATATTTATCAATTCAAAATCAGTGTATCTATTAAAAAAGAATTCTAAGTACAGCCAATCTCAGTGTGAAAAGGTTAATATATCTATCAAGGTAAAATTTGACCCATGTTATTTCTGACATAAATAACATACAAAGGAAGACATTTTAAAATTTTTGATTTAATGATCTTCATGGCTATGAAAATAATACAAAACTGTAAATAGCTGTAAAATATACAGGAATGTAAGAAATGGACGTGCAAGTAGTTTCATTCTACACTTCTCAGAAGTGCAATGATGGACACAGCTAGGTAAAAAGATAACCTAGGAAAAGCTTACAACAACAATACACAATGAACAGTCATCAAGCAGATAAATACAGACATTGTAAAATCATTTTATGAAAATATGGACATAGCTATCTCACATATTTTAATGTATGGACGGCCAGAAGAGATCAGGTACCTCATGCAAAACGTGCAACATATGGGATAGATGAGTTGAACCTTTTTACTCTTTATAGTTCAATTGCCAGCCACTCTGGCTAAGGAAATGATTCATGAATAGATATCTTATTGCAGAAATATCTCTTTGAAAAAAGTTATCCTAAAAATTTATGTTTGAATAAGCTGAGCCGCATAACACCTATTATCACACAAGATAAGATCACCATGGACGGATCACTGGTAACACCAGAAAATCTGGTATAACTGATATGATGAAAATTGCCTAAATGAACTCTTGTATGCACTGTACAGTAAGACATTCATCACATCATAATTACTACTTGTCAACTTAAAATATTCTTAAATCAATTCAGGTACAGAGCTGAATACTCATGTAGCTGGATACATGATACACTATCACTATTGTGATATGCTATGATTTTCACTCATCCATTCTTACTTTGAGTGGCAGGAAGGGCATGAAATTACATCTGTATTGCAGTATCAGATTTAAAATAAATTTCTTTATATACACACATCATCTACATAGAGGTAAGTCCAAACTGACACAGAGAATTCTATACAAAAATGTGGTTTGACAACTTACAGGGGTCAACTAATTATGAGGTCAAATATGCTAATTACTTGTATACTATTATTGAGTAAGTATAATTAGCTGCACAGTTACTCAGTGGCATCATTTACCTCATAAACTCATCTTTTGTAAAGACTCTAATTCATTCAAAGATATCATGATCATATCTTATAGCAAAGAATGTTGACTATTTGATTAAGAACCAAAATAATTAAAAGTATTGTTGTGGAAAATGCCTAAGAGTATTGTTCATTTAGACTGAACTAGCCTGAGCTTTTAGCAGAATTTAGATGCACAAAATAATTGTTAAGGCACAACATCACAACCTAGTCCATCAGGAAAACTGACAATATCATCAAATTATCATTCTCTCAATTGCCCAGGTATTTACTGTATTGAACAATTAGAACAAGAATGAAGCAGTGTATGTGACACAACAAACCAAAAGAAACTAGAACAAGCCTTTAGCTGAAAAATACTATTAAAATATCAAAAGAATCTTATAAGTCTACTGCTTGATTCTTCTCTAAAGCACACACAAGACATTTCGAAATATTGGCAGCTGAAACAATGACAATATGGTAAAATGTACAGACAATCTTGCAAAACTAACCTTAGAGGCACTTAAAAGCTTTACTAGTATTAACATTCCTATTTTCACTTCTATTTCTGCCAGTTTTCAATATGTATTTCAGTTGGCAGTAAGGCACACAGGCAAAAAAGACCACAGCTTACAATAAACGTAAATGTCACACATATAAGTAAACCTTTTGTTATTTCCTTGATTCTTAAAGTATACTTTACAGCAAATGGCTTTCCATTGGCACATAAGACTAGGAATAGGTAACAGCACTCAATGCCATACCATACCACACATCGATATCAAATAGGAAAAGTATTGTATCATTCTTCAAGATCTGCTATACCGATACTGCTTAACAATATAAATTGACTTAACTGCTATCTGGACATCTCCATCGCCATTTATAGGGGAAAGTTGTGGTTGACAGTTCTAAATTTAACAAAATTAAGTCACTGGCAAGCAAGAAGTATTAGTAGAAATATCATTAAGATATTGTATCGTTAAGGAAATATATCGATACCGTATCGTTTTGTCAAATATTTGATGGTGCCAATCCCTACATAAAGACTTCACCTTTGATAAGTGTAAGAAGCGTGCAGTGCAGTCTACTATCATACGCCTGACCACTGTTAAAGACAGACCACCTAACCAAGGAATTCTTTGATTTATCTGTTAGAAGCTTTTAGGAATGACCCTAACTGAACTATCCACTATCACACACTTGACCACTGCTACATCCGTACAATTACTACTCACTGTCTCTCTCCACTGCCCGGGCTTGAATCCCGGCTGCAGCATGCTAGAATGTTGCCAGTGACTTGGGATTAGGCAGTGGTTTTTGCAGGGTGCTCCCTTTTCCTCCACCACTTACAACTGGCTAGTCACAATTTAACCATAATATGGCAAAAAAGTTACAATAATAGAAATTCTAAATTCCAACCTTTTTGGCAACTGATATCAAGAGAACTTTTTCTTGGTACACTGTATAATAAATAATTGTGGAAGATAGTATTAACCCTTCTAATGCCACATGTATAGGAACACTAATCAAGTGAGCCATGCATGCATATATGTAATATGTGGGCAAGATGATCAGATTGATTTCAAGAAGTAGGAGAACACCCTAAAAGCTTGATAGATTAGTAATTTGACTGTCAAAATGTAGTGCCCAATTTGAGAATCGTTTTGGTATGTCACAGGACTTAAAGTAAACCAATCTTTATTTTCTAAAATACTTAGTAGTCAAATATAAACAACCTGGTGCTTGGTTTTGGCCAATTAGCCATTACAATTTGACATGAGGGATTTGTGGACCTGAATATGGCTAATCCTTTGCCTTCCTATGGTTTACACTTGGCAGCTACCAGGTGATCTGTGATTGGTGGAGCTGAATATGGTTAATCCTTTGCCTTCCTATGGTTTACACTTGGCAGCTACCAGCTGATCTGTGATTGGTTGAATGGGTCGTCTTTCAATTAGATTCCTTTTTAATGTCAACATCTACTTACATCTCCACACAAACACACTGAAAAATAAAATAAAATCACAAATAAAAGTGGAACAGCTGTAAGGTTATTCTTGTTTGTAGTGTTATAAAAATTTGATTTAAATTCATTTATGTAGGGAGTTATCAAAAGAATTGAAATGTTTCAATTATTGAATGAAAACCTAGTGTGAATGACCCATCAGGCCCACATAGCCATTCACATTCTAAATGTGATAGCTAAAGAATGCTGGAATGCCTGGGTTTGAATTATGCTTAATGAATGTGAGATAGTTGCCAGTGAAGTGGGACTAGGAGGAGGTTTCTCTGTCTGTGGTAAAAAGATTAATGATAAACGAAGTACCAAAGTCAATTTGTTCTAAATTATATTCAATCATCTCTGATAAGGCACTTGTCATCTTGAGAAATGCCCCCCCCCCTCCCAATAAAGAGTGTAATAAATGAGATGTTTTTAAAAAAGTTTTTTGCTGTATTTTGCAACTTACCAGCAGTCATCTCCGCCAGTACTAATAAGGTACTTGTCGTCGTAGGTAAACCACACATTGGTCACATGAGCCGAGTGTCCAACGTATCTCTTATGGGCAGCCTGAAAGACGAAATGGAATGAGCTTTACATAAACATAACCAGATTCTAAGTTATCATTACATTTCATTTCCATTTACTAATTCAATGATCAAGAGAAATCAAAAGGAATACATTGTAACGAAGCCCTAAGTCATACATTTTGATGATACAACTAACATTTTAAATATTCAATCTTTAAGCTTTGAATAATCAATCGTGCAGGACATCAGTCCAAGAGAAATCATACAATTTCAATCATACAATTTCAATCAGAAATTTGTGTGAATGTTGTGTTATCTTTCCTTTTAACGAATTCAGTGAATATGTAATACTATAAACTAAAATCTACACTTCAATTAGTAATTTTTAGCGTAATAAATCTCACAAAGTTGGCCAAGTAAAAATCATAATCACCCAATATTGCAAATGACAATTTGATTCTATTTAATCAAGTATCATCTCAACTACAAAATCCTATGTTAATCAAAGTATAACATACAACAGACATCACAAATATAAACCTGATCGCACAATCCTGTATCGTGGGATAACTAGGATCACAAATGCATGTACATTGTATTTAGTACCATATGACGTGTGCTGTGATATATTACAATATGTAAAGCATCTGGCAAAGCTGTGTTTCTAAATCTATTGGATAAATAAAGGCAAACAGGTATATCATCACCTGTCTTCCAAAGTTTACAGTTTCATTTCACTCATGATTTTCCAATATTACAGCACTGTCAAACTCAAGTAAATCACAAAAAAAATACCATTCAATTATTAAAATATCAACTCTCGTTACCATGACAGGCAGGCTGTTAGAGTTGGAACAAAAAATTTCATTCAAGCCGTTGATAAAATAACATATAAGTTTAAGTAACTAGTACAATATATCCATCTTTGTAATTTGACCAATGACTTCTAAAGTGAAAAGAATGTGTGTTGATAAAGCAAACATGACTTGAGCATATAAGAAAAGAAATTGGTATTCAATATGTAAGTAAAGCACTATTAGGACTTGGGACTATCATAACATTTCTTTAATAGCAATGTGAAAAATACCAAAAGTTACCAAAATGTGAACAGACAAAATGTGAATCTTTTTTTAAATCATACATAAATGCAGTTATCCAACCATCATATTTGAACCCAGACATACAGTAGCACCATTAATAACCCTTCAGACACATTTTCATTATCAGTTACATTGTTAAAAATTCTGTTATTCTTTAAAAGTGTGCAGTCAATCTGAGACAAATACTTCTGATAAGCAGAGACACATACAACAATAATAATGCTTAGAGAGGGGTTGGAAATCTCCTGAATCCCTCGCCAGAATTTTCTAGTGCTTCTATATTCTACAGACTAGCGGATGGCGGCAAAAGCTGTGAAATGCTGTGGTGAATGCATGAAAAGAGAGAACTCTATGTGTCTCCTCCTCACCTCACTCTGGTAGGGGTTAAGTTACAACACACACAAGGGAGGAAGAAAAAACAAACAAAATCAGCAAATCAATTATTTGTATAATGAGGGAAGGGACAGGATTTTAATGTATAAGTCACTGTAGTTGGAAGATCATTTTCAGTCACAAACTAAATTATGAGGCATCATCATTTGTTTAGAAGCTTTTATCAGTATCACCTAATCTATTCATGGATCATATAGTAATAAGCAGACTTAAAAGAGCACAGCTGATGTGGCTGATCAGAATTATCTAAAACAATCGATTAGATATATGGCAATTAAAACTGAAATTTGGGTGATTCAAATAAAAATCAAAAAGCATTCATTATTCTGTGTGTATTTAATCTGAAACAGATTTTCCATCCATTATAGTTTATATGAAATATAAAGTTTATTGGCTGAAGTGATTGTTGGCTACCTACATCTTTCTGTGGGCAGGGGAAGTCAAAGAGTTTGACGAGGCCGGAATCGTCACCCGTTGCTATAGCGTTGCCCGCGTGGGTCACATGTGCACAGTTGACATCTGCATTCTGAGCATCCCGCGGCCAGATCCCCACAACCTCAGCGCCCAACGGACTGAAAGCAAACAAACAAATAAATGCTACAAGAATAACACGAACAGAAATCAAGTGTTTGTAGAGCACAACATTTCTGCTTTAGAGCACAATAAAAGAAATACAAGGCCGAGAACATGAAAACGTAGTAATGATTCAACAACTGACATATATTGCCATATGACAAAAATGATTCCATAGTAATGAGTTTTAATTAGTTCAGAAAATTATAATGAATGAGAACATTACCATTTGCATTTAAAAGGCCCTTGGTCAAGGCAAAATCTTGCAAAAGCAGAGACTAATGAATTGCAAAGGCATGAAGAGGTTAAAGTGCCAGTCTCTTACCTCGTCCAGGTGAACCATGTGATGCTGTTGATGACCTTGGTGTCCTTGACCTGTTGACCTCCAGGAACGTCAAACACCTGGATGACGTACGCTCCTGTGCTCACCTGAAGACAGAGACAACACTGACAATTCACACAAGATTTACCATTCACTGACCCTATTAATGCTTAAGAGTTCCTCTAAAAATTCCCCATCTGGATCTATCATACTTTCTTAGGAAAGGAGAATGATTCTAACCAAATATTTGAAGGACAGTTGTTGATAGCATTCTGGTTAATATTTCTCTTTCAAATATGTTCCCAACCTTGCATTTGCTTGCGAGACATCATCAAAATTGTCAGGCTGCTTTTGGCTGCTTTGAGCATTAATGGGTTGAACAACATGAGCACCTAAAACTGCATAACCTTTGCTTTATCATCAAGTTCTCAATAAGGCAAGATAACTGGCAAGTAACAATTAGGCAAAATGATCAATGTTCTGGACTTACCATGTTGGGCAAGTTCGGTTTATAGTCTTGCATCCTGGTTCGATTCCCGGCCGGGAGATGCTAGTTTTTACTTGCCAGGCAAAAAACTGAACTCGCCCAGCAAGAATTGAAATCTCACTTCAGTGGCACCATAATTAAATATATTAAAAGAAAGATTTTGTTTTTTGATTTTCAAAAGCCTCCATGCTGTAATTGAATTTCATTAATACATTTCATACATTTAATCATTCAAGCAATTGAAGTTTTGAAATTTCAATTTGCCACTTTTACTTGCCATAAGAAGTGAGCAAGCATGTACTGTGGGTGCCAGGCACTACAAACTGAAAAACCTGGAGATGTTAAGAGGTGTTACTATAGCTTACCCTGACATATTGACTGTCAGCGGAGAAGTCCATCTGGATGACAAAGCTAGGAATGCCCTTACAATAACCAGCTCTCTGTAACGATGGGCCCTGGCTCAGGTCATAGAAGTCCACACAGCAGTCCTCCGACCCCACTGCTAGCACCTTGTTGTCTGGACTGAACCTGGGTACCGAACAAACACTCAATGATTAGGATTCACAACGCAGTGCTCAATGCAATTCTCACAATTAACTACTACACATTATCAAAGTTAGAATGAGGGCCTAAACCATCAGGTCATCTGGGTGTCATTTGGACACCATAAATCTAGTTTTCGATTTGAAATTTCAAACAAGTAATTGAAAATTTTCATCTCAATGTAAATGCGGAACGTATGACACAGCATTTCCTGCCTACACTGGACATACAATTTCACAAGCTTTGGAATCAAAATCAAACCATTCAATCTTTAAAAAAAAATCTCATTTACTAGTAGTCAATAGTTGTTCATGTTCATTCCCAGGTTTGAATATACCTGGTATAGGTCAGGGCATGTGAGGAAGTTTCATGTGACTCGAGGTTAGGTGGTTCCTAGATTTCCTCTACCATTAACAAAAGGCTAGTCACGACTTAGCCGCAATATGGCAGAAAAGGTGATGATGAACAAAATTTCAAATATAGATCAATTCCCAATTGCCCTGGGCACCTGAAGCCTCTTACCTGACATCCGTTATCATCTTGCTGCGGTCCCGCTTCTGGCCCCACACCTTCAGGGTGGCGGTGTGAAGGACCAGAAACCCACCGTTCTTCAGGCCCACAGCCACCAGCTCACCATCATGACTGAAACCCACACACCTAGCCGCACCAACCTTCGACTTCAGCACCATAGTCTGAGGAGATACCAATACATAATCACCTCCAACCACAGCAACCATAAACATTTAGTGACCAACATAAAACCAGTGAATGAGTAATTTAACATTTTAAAATCATTTCATGACTAACAACTTTTCCAGAGGATAACTAGTGATGTGTGATGCATTTACTGAATGCAAGAGTCTATAATCTATGGTGAAATTTTTTATTAAAAAATCCAAAATCCAAAAAATCAAGGTTAAATATAGATGATGTTTTTGAAGTTTCATTAAGACTACATACTAAAAAGTCCAAAATGACCTTGTGCTCTATGTAGAGGAAACAGGCTGCTGTATGAATGCATGAAAACAGCCCAGGCTGGGATAGCATGTGTAGTCAGTAAGAAATAGGTTGTTTCCAGACCTTGTGCTCTATGTAGAGGAAACAGGCTGCTGTATGAATGCATGAAAACAGCCCAGGCTGGGATAGCATGTGTAGTCAGTAAGAAGTAGAGGAAACAGGCTGCTGTATGAATGCATGAAAACAGCCCAGGCTGGGATAGCATGTGTAGTCAGTAAGAAGTAGAGGAAACAGGCTGCTGTATGAATGCATGAAAACAGCCCAGGCTGGGATAGCATGTGTAGTCAGTAAGAAGTAGGTTGTTTCCAGACCTTGTGCTCTATGTAGAGGAAACAGGCTGCTGTATGAATGCATGAAAACAGCCCAGGCTGGGATAGCATGTGTAGTCAGTAAGAAGTAGAGGAAACAGGCTGCTGTATGAATGCATGAAAACAGCCCAGGCTGGGATAGCATGTGTAGTCAGTAAGAAGTAGAGGAAACAGGCTGCTGTATGAATGCATGAAAACAGCCCAGGCTGGGATAGCATGTGTAGTCAGTAAGAAATAGGTTGTTTCCAGACCTTGTGCTCTATGTAGAGGAAACAGGCTGCTGTATGAATGCATGAAAACAGCCCAGGCTGGGATAGCATGTGTAGTCAGTAAGAAGTAGAGGAAACAGGCTGCTGTATGAATGCATGAAAACAGCCCAGGCTGGGATAGCATGTGTAGTCAGTAAGAAGTAGAGGAAACAGGCTGCTGTATGAATGCATGAAAACAGCCCAGGCTGGGATAGCATGTGTAGTCAGTAAGAAGTAGGTTGTTTCCATACCTTGTTGACGCAGTCCCATATCCTGATGGTGCCGTCTTCGCTGGCGGTGGCGAAGCGGGGCATGCTGGGATGCACGCTGAGGCCCCAGAGCTCGCCCTCGCCGTGCCCGCACGTGATGGCCTGCGTCCCGCCACTCTTCTCATTGATCTCAATGAACTCACTCTCTTTCGTTCCAACCAATATCTTTCCCTGAAAATACAACAAAATTGGCATTACATATGATACCTCAGGCACCGACATAAGTACTAGCCCGCTTCCCCGGCAAGTGAATTTTTGAAAAAAGGGCTTTGGGGCAAGTACGTTTTAGTTTTCACTTGCCTGAATGGGCAAGCTGATTTTCTGAACATTAAACACATTTTTTTTATAGTAAATGGCCCAAATACCCAGAAATATGCAAACAATGCAACAAAACTGAAAAGAAAATGGTTTTCAAATCTTTAAATCCATGATCAACAATACATGCCTTTCCAGCACTTATTTTGGGCAATTCAAAAATTATGTTAGGCAAGTCAAAATTAATAACTATTTGCCCGGCATGGCAAGTTAGTTCTGAAAATTATGTCGGTGCCTGTACCTCTTCAATACCTACTAAAATCTTACCCTAAAAATAAAAAACACAGCTATATGAGCTTGCTCTCTAAAATCTTTCCCTGGGAAATATATAACATTGCAATCTCTCTATTCCATAGCTTCTTTCTTTCAAGTACATAAAGGTCACCTTGGCACCAACAAAAATCTTGCCATAGATATATACATCAAAAATAGTTTCAAGGCTACATACAAAGTTTACTTAGCCAAGCCCTATTTTTTCGGATTTGGTTTAAATATTGCATTCAAACAAACCATACTTTATTCTGAAGAGCCTTCAAATTGTATGATCTAGAGCAGTAACTGCCATATAAACTGATCTCCTGGTGTCCTGTGTTCTTTAGTAGACAAGAGCTCCTATATCAATCTCTATTGTACGAGATGAATCATATATGCAACTTTGTATGGCTGTTTTCTTAGAGCCTACTATTTATTTTACCCATGGACAGATAAAGGCAGCAGTTTGTCAGAGTAAAAATCCACCCCAGAACTCTCCTTCAAATATTTTGTGATTAATTCATGATTAATTCCTAAGTTATTTTTTTAAGTATCTATGGTCCAGAAAAGTCTTGTCAACTAGATGTCCAGGCATGACTGGGTTACTTACCTTGCACCTGCACACTGACTTGACCACATCCACTGACTGACCGGTCTCCAGCTGGAAAGGTCGTGACCTCTTCATCTCCTGATCCCACAGCTTGACAGGACCACCTTCCTTACTCCTGGATTTAAAAAAAAAGTCCCTTAGGTTTTCTTTATACAGCTATTTATACAAGGAAATGGTCACTTAAAAATAGAAAGCAGAAACCTTGACGTTTCAATCACATAGGAGTAATACCAAAGATAACCCAAGCAATCACATCCATTTGCTCCGGAACAATTTTCCATTCCTGGCTTACAGTGAATGATAGTAGAGTAGCATATGTTGAATATTATTCATTCCTAGAAGTCCTGGTTGGTTTCAAATATTTCAAAAAATCTGTCACTCAGTCAGTGGCCTAAGCAATATATATATATATATATATATATATATATATATATATATATATATATATATATATATATATATATATATATATATATATATATATATATATATATATATATATATACATACACGCATATATATATATATATATATATTTATATATATATATATATATAATTATATAGCGTAGTTTCGCATGTATAAGTCGCACTTTTTTTACACAAATTGTCCCACCCAAATGGGGGGTGCGTCTTATACACAAAGCTAGATATCTAGGGTGTTTTACATCGAGTATCCAGGCTACACAGGGAATTCAACTCTACCTCGATTCATTGGATTATTTTGCCTAATTACACTTATAACGCGGCAAGGACAATGCCCATCGATGTTTGTCGTGGCATCTTCCAATTGTAATTACAGTACTACCCTCGGTCAGACGTTATTGATTACAATCTAAACCATGCCTAGGACAAAGGGTATCAGCCACTGACACAGAGTGATGAGCATTCATGAACCACTTCGCACTTTTCGATACATGTTTTACCGGTTTTCTAACGTTATTCGTGAGAAGATGATCTGCCTCAATATTTCTGAAAGGGGGGTGCGCACTATACACAAAGCTAAGGTCTATACATCATTTTTAAGGCCTGAAGAAGGGGTGCGTCTTATATACAGGTGCGTCTTATACAAGCGAAACTACGGTATACTATACAATACCCTGATTACTGTACCTTTTCTCTTTGGCTCCAGTGACTATGAGTCCGTCCCTGAGGGTGGTGAACATGGAGAAGACTGGCCCATTATGAGCCTTATCCACCAAGCGCACCAACATGTTATCTTTCCACACATACACGTCCCCACTCATCGCTCCAGTGAACGTCACATTGTTCTGAAATACAGGTATCATTATCATCAATTCATAATTGAGAAAAGCACTTTTCTTCCTATATGTTTAAAGGTCCATAACACATACTTCCTGAGAGGCAAATCAAACCTTCACGGTAAGTTCATTCAAGGCTTAACAGCAAAGGTAGCCCAGTAGCCCCGGGCTAGTAAATATATCTACTAGTTTTGGGCACCTAGCTCTGCTAGAAAAGTAAAACTCTTGAGTTTAGGCTCGACATGCTGTACACCTAGTGAGTCACTTATACAGCTCAAGCTAGTAAATTCTAAAACTTTGAAAATATAAGGATAATAGCAGATGGACAGAATGTAGTCCCTTAAATCAATAGCCTCTGTATAATATGCCCCTTTCTCTGATGTTACATAAAGTATAAAATGTAACTCAATACAATTACTATAACCTGCCCTACAGTTGTGAGATCTACACACTACTTACAGCTCCAAAAGCCACAGAGAGCATGGTCTGCATTCTTGGAGCATCGTTTCCAGAGCCTATATTGGTGAGGATGCCTTTCTTGGACATGAGTGTGCCTCCAGCCACAGTCCAGAACTTGACGTGCTTTACCCCCACAGTGACAAAGCCGCTGTCTGTGTCTGGACGGAACTCCCCGTGAAATATCCTCTCCATGTGGCCAGCCACACTGGCAAGCTTCGAGCCTGGATTACAAACAGAGAAGCTTAGATGGAATTGTCCCCTTCAAAATGTGGTAGTTAAATTAATGCACACTTTGCACACCCCTGATATCCACATTTATTACACTGCACACAATTGTTTAGACATGCAATCCCTCTGTATCGTACAAAAGGCTAATATTGATAGCTTGTCATTCAACAACTGTGCACAGAAAGGCAACATAGCTCACTAATTTCAAATACAGTCCTATGGAGAAGAAGGTATGACTGTATTTCATATAAATATAAATGCAAAATAGAATAAAAAGCAAAATGTGGGTAACCATCATGTAAGTCTACTGCCCTATTTTAGTTATAATGTCACACTAGCATGAGCCAGTGTTGCTTTGATCAATTCACGCCTGCAGCAGCTCAAAACAGCATGATGATTTGCAAGCTATGTCTGATTAGGAAAGCATCTTTATGAAAACATGTGAAAAGGAAATATAAATCACAATCTTACCAACTCTCCCACTAATAATTTGGGAGTACAAAATATAGTTCATTTCTTTTCAAAGATACCTTAACAACCAGCCACCATATTATGAGTTTTTCAAGCATAGGTTAACATCACATATTTAAAATGAAATATGTAGAGCATCAGTGCATTATATTCATCAAATTATAGAGCCACATGCCTACTTACCATCCTGCCACCTCCAGACCGCCACAGAGTGCTCAGGGTCGATACCTATGGTCAGCAGGTACTTGCCACTACAGGAGAAATCCAGCCCACAGACCCCCTTCCTGTGGAAGCCTTTGAGCATGGAGAGCGTCTGCTTGGTCATGGCGTCCCAGATGCAGATGGTGGCCACCTCGCCGATCTGCCCCGTGGCGATCACGTTCTTGTACTTGGGGTGCTGGTTGACTGCCAGGCAGATGATGTCATCATTGTGCTCCAGGTAGAATGTCTGGTGACCTGAGGAGAGAGACCAGCGCACTCAGCACTTCAGACACATGGAATATTTCTCCAAGTAAAAACAAGGCAAGTGTACTTATATATATATAATATATATAATATAATATGTAACTGAACAAAACAAGAAAAGCAAAATTAACACTTGACAGAATAAACATACTGTACCTGAGCAGAGCAAGACAAGCACACTCAGTACTTCAGAGAAATAACATACATATCTAAGCAAAATAAAACTGGCACACTTAACAGTTAACACTTAACATAAATGTACTGCATACCTGAGCAGAACAAGAAAAGCCAATTCAGCACTTTGCAGAAAGAACATAACAACCTGAACAATATAAGACAAGCACATTTAGAACTCAAAAAATACTATCATGTCTTATTTTCATGACTTGTAATAGTGATATGTTTATTTTTGATGTTTTCACCTTTGATTTTGATTTTTTCTCACCTGAAGCTATGTTTAAGACAATGCCAGCACCAGCAGCATGGTAGACAATGTCGGCTCCATCATTCAGGAAATGGAGATTGTTCCTGCAGTCAAAGCCCCGATACCCAAACACACAGTCCAGGGAAAGCTCCTGAAAAAACAAAATGATAAATATCAGGCCCCTTTCAACCTACTTACAACCTTCAAATAAAAGTGTACTTGTAAAGAAACTAAGTAAAATGTCTAAAATCAGGCCTCTTTCAACGGCTTGGTGAAGTACCTTGTTCTACATTTTGCCCGCATTTCCTTGAGACCACTACTTCAGCCTTACTCAGTATCATAAGGTTCTTTAAGAAAGGCAGAATAAAGAAGAAATGATAGACATTCTTGTAGCCCCATTGTAAGATCAGGTAACTGAGTTACAGCAACTGTATCATCTATACGACTTCTAAGAAAGATCTGTTCACATACCATGCATGCAATAGTATACAATGTATCCTTTGCCACCATGCATGTACCAAACAGACACCTGCAAAACTAGGATGGTTCATAACCAACACTTATAAGTGAGAGGGATATTTACCGAGACTTTGCTTGGTTTCTTTTTCTTTGTTGCGCCTGTAGGAGTCTCTGCTCTTGACACTTTGGGTGGTTTTCTGGCCCCTCGACTAACTGCAGGGCTGCAATATCAGCAATAATTTCAACACCTATACTTTAAACAGTGAGTGAAACCCACATTTGTGAACGTAAAGGCTAGGAAAAAAGAGCTCAAGTCAAAAGAAAGTGTTTAACTAATATACAGTTCAGGTTGACAGCACCCATTGTATATAAATGCTAGTCTGTTTTCACTTAAATAATTTATCAGGGACATAGGCCTGAAATCTCTAACTTGAAACTTATGTAATGACGACTGCTTCTATAGTTGATTAAACAGCAGTTGAGAAAGAATACTTATAGTTGATATGAACATGAGAAATTTCAAATCCCCAGAATGCTTAAAGGTATAAAGCATTTGGGGATATCTTTCTGATCTTTTGAAAAGAGCATTCAAACGATTTCAAGAACATTCTGGGTATGAATAGGTTAAGTGTTTTAATCTATATGTATTTACTGGCTACAGTGTAAGAATCAATAAAGCACTTTTGCTTTGCATTTAAGTGACATGTCAAAACAGTTAACACACAAAATAATAAGAAAACAAAAGAATGAAGTTACATGCAGCTTTTTAAACTAGAAGAATGATGGTAACTACTAAGATGTGAGTAGAATGAAAATAAGAGTGCACAAACCCAAAATAGTGCGCCCACATATGTATGAGAGCCAATCTAGGGTCGTCATATTGAGAGCAGCGGGCCCTTAGAGACCTCCAATCCCTAGCAGAGAGACCAGGTGAGAGAGTTAGAGAGTTAGAAAGGCACAGAAAAGAGAAACACATGCTTTGGTAGACCTTGCTTGAATATGACATTACTCATGTGGCAATCATCCTGGTCTAATGTAAGACATTTCAGTAGAAAAATGTCTCAGTTGCATCACACTCAAGAAGGAAAAATGACACTTTCCTTGTTAAATTACTTAAAACTTTAACTTTGGAAATTGGAATGGAAATGACCCTCTCTAGAAGAAATGAGTCACATTCATCACATCGAAATCACTCATTTCACGAAAAACTTTCTGTCTGCATTGAACTTGCTGATGTGAACATTTCATATGATTAAGATTTCTGATACAAAATACTCATACTAGAGGAAGGCATTGTCGAGGACTATGCAGAGTTTGGAACCTGAATGCCGGGATTAGCGGTTATCCTCAGAAAGATTCAGGTTCCTGCCCAAGTATTCACCGAGATTGACTGCTACTAATTGTTGACATCTGACTACCTGTATCCAATCTCATCTTTCAAGTTGCTGCCAAATATTCAGCTGTCAGTAGTGTCCTTTGGTGCATTAACTAATTTCTCACATTCTGTGATTCCCTATTTGTGATATTCATTGAGGAAACAAACTTCCCTAGACCTTGAAAAATATAATTTTTTAATGCCATGATTTCTACAGGCTCATATTGGTTGTATATTCTGGGTAGACTGGGATATCCTCTCAGTATGTCTAGCTTTTTGCCCCTCTGCATGGCTTTAAAATAGAGAAAATGTTAAATTGGTCATTCTAGAAAAAAGGCGATTATTGTCAGATGTCTACAAAAACCAGCACAAAAATAGTTCATTAATGGATGCATGAGAAAACAGGTCTGTAAATAAAGAAAATAAAGTGTTAGGGTATAAGTTTTCTTCAGATCAATATGGGATGTTACAACATAGTATAGGTGCAAGAGGTTGGTTGTTAGTGTCGGATAGGTGCATTGGATTTAGGTACAAAATGGGAGGGTGTCAGTTAAGGGTGTGTGAAATAAAAGGGTTAGGAAACAACATGGGAGGGCTTAGTGAAGGCTGTGTGGATAGGGTTGGGTACATACTGGGATTCACTCAGTTTAAATCGCTGCTCCCCTTCTTGGCTACAAACAGGCAGAACATACAAATAATAGTGTGAACATGTAGCAAAGAAATAAAATATTCACGCAACAAGACAGAAAGTATCCATGATGCAGAGAACAAACCACATACATGCAAACAGTAGCAATCGTGCAGAAATCAATCATATGCCCTCACACAAGTCTCTTCAACACAAAGAATCTATAGTATCCTAGTTATATCATTGTCCATTACATATTTTGCCAATTAAAATTAGGTGCAAAATTATTTGATGGACTGCACCAAAATGGTTTTTTTTCAAGTCTCCGTGTACCTTATTTTTTCTTTACTATCAATATCAATCTAGAGCTTACAGTGCCTAATTCTTTAATTACTACTTCTTTTATTAAGGAATACTCAGAAAGGAAAGTGGCAGATATAAGAGAAATTGTTCCCTTGGTTTCCAGCAGAGTAGATATGTGGTAGTTTACTCACATTTCCTCGTCATCATAGTCCTGGAGGTGTGGCTTGACGCCTTGTTTCCTCTGAATGGGGTTAACGTAGGTCTTAGATGAGTAATCCATGTTTTTTTCCCTGGCAACATCACTATCATAACCTGTGAAGAGAGGGGTATTTTATTTGGGGTCTGAGCAGAAATTATACATATGGCTACATTTATAAATCCAATATCATATAGATAGTCATGTGATTGATCAGAAATGGTATTTATTGAATTGGAATTGGAAATTCATTGAGGGCCACTTTTTCTGCCATATTGTGCAGGTATCAATTGATTTAACTTTTTCTATTGAAAGCCTTAAAGGAAAATATCTTAAGGAAAAATATTAATTAGAGTAAAAATACAAATCCTCCTTCAAAAACTTTTAGAATTTTTGCTCAATACCAAACATATACTCAAAGGCATCAGAGCACCATTATAACTTGGAAGTGTGAGCATGAGTGGGTTAACTCTAGTTTGGCTAAGGTTCAAGTCGGGTGTGTTTGTACCTCCTTCTTCCTCTGAGTCTGTGTCGGAGTCGTCGCTCTCCCCGCCGGCCGCCGTGCTGGCTTTGGGCTCTCCGTGTGACCACACCAGTACTGCAGTATCGGCGCCCCCTGTTGAGATCAGCCGACTGTCATCATACGTCCAGCGAACATTGGTCACATGAGCACTGTGACCTACATACTTCTTGAATTTGGCATAGCGCCCCTGAGAGTGAACATGAGAGAGAAAGATAAGTTCTGAGAAAGGTGAAACACTCCATGTCTTACTTGAGGAGTTTAGTTTTAATGCTGGGGTTAGTGGGATTTAAATGCCACCAAAATGCTAATCAAGTAGCAAAACCCTCATTCCTTTATAGTGAGGGGATTGTGTTGTTGAAAAAATGGGGTTAGTAGTGCTTAAATGCCTGGAAAACTAAAACAGCAAATCCTTCATTTCTTGCTACTTATATTATTTACTCCATAAAGAGGAAATGGAAATATATGTAAAAACAACAAATTATACATATTTGCCATTTCAAAAAGTAGTCAAATCTTCCCACATCAATGTTTAAAACAAATAATAAAGGTGAAGAAGATATAGAAGTTTCTTTGCTAAATTCTGTCTCTGAAATTGTCCATGGGAAGTTATATAAAGATGACACAATATAACAATCATATAAAGAAAGTGCTATCTTCACCTTAGCAGGGTAGTTAAAGACCTTGACAAAGCCAAAGTCATCCCCGGTGGCTATGAGCCTCCTGTCCTTGGAGAGACAGGAGGCATTGACGTCTGTGACGTCACACTTGGGCGGCCAGATGCCCTCACACGTGGCTCCCAGGACGGACGACCACGTCGACCACTCCATCTTCTCAACATCAGCATTGCGTATGGTCTGCCGCTTCCCCCTCGGCGCCTCAAAAAACAGCTGCTCCCGCGCGCCAGAGTTAGTCATCACCAACTTGCCTGAGATAAACAATCAGAATCAATCGCTTATCTAATCAGTATTGTAAAATACCTATAATTGTAAAAACCATGACAATATATACCTTAAATAATCAAAATCACACTATTTCAGAGTTTATTATTATCAAAAAAAAAAGAAAAGGTTAGGACTACCCAATTTAAGAAAAACAAAATGAGGGGCTGATGGCTTCATTTGTGCAATTAGTCATATTTCAATTGAATTACAAACATACAAATTAAATTTGAACGGAAAATTAGCCCTACATATTTAATGCTGGATCATTGTTTAATTGAATAATACACAGATTGGAATATCAAGTGGGTACTTTGTTCCATGCCTATGATGTTGCCAACTCCATAAATGTTTTCTTTAGTAATACACTTGTGTTATTTGTTACCTCTGCTGTCCCAGTCAACATAAATGGAGCTGCCCTTACCTCTGCTGTCCCAGTCAACATAAATGGAGCTGCCCTTACCTCTGCTGTCCCAGTCAACATAAATGGAGCTGCCCTTACCTCTGCTGTCCCAGTCCACATGTGTGATATAACTGGAGCTTCCCTTGCAGATGCCCACCCGCTTGCTGCTCATGACATTGTAGATGTCCACAAAGTTATCATGTGAGCCCACAGCCAGGTACTTCCCTGGATCAGGCGAGAACTTGATGTCCGAGATCTCCTCCTTCCTGTGGTGGAAGGCCACTATGTCCTCCAGGGTGTCAGCATTCACCACAACAAAGCTGCCTAGAAAAATATGGCAATAACTCTATACAATGTTAGTGTTGCACATATACTGTAAAGTTCGAAATATTGGCGTGGAACTATTATTGGCGACATTAGCGAGTGGGTCGGATTCGCTAATATTACGATCCGCTTATATTTGTTCCATTTTTCAACGATTTTGATTTTTTCACAAGGTGAGCGATTGATGTGGGTACGCTAGGTTTTAAAACCGTCAATAGATGGCGCCACGCGTGTGACGATTTTGACCCATTCAACATCGTTTTTTTTCTCAGTAATTTACTAATTCCGAGAATGAAAATGATATACTGAAGCGAGATTTATCATATTTAAATGCATATGTGGCCAGAGACTAAATAAAATGCAGTTTTAATGCACTTAAGGGTGCACAACTCGATGTGTACATTTAAAAAAAAAAAAAGTTTTTGACATAGCCGGCAGATGACGCCACTTATGTGCCCACTCGACATCGATTTATCTCATTAAATAACAAATTTCGAGAATCTAAATGGTATTCTGATGTGAGGGCTATTATATTTGAATGTATATATAGCCTGAAACCAAATAAAACGTATTTTTGACTCATTGAGAGCTGGGAGTAGTAGGGATGTATCTCTCTCTTGAGAGTGCACTAATCGATGTGCACATATTTTCCAAATGAAATAGTTTTTGACATAGACTCAAAATCTCTTTTCTGACCTTTTTTCATTTAAGATGCAAAACAAACACAAAACATTGTTCAGGCAACTATTTTCCATATGTTCTAACAAATCTGGGTCAATGGCTGGCCTGTTGTTCAGGTCAGCCGCGGCCTGAGCACTGGTTGCCAGTAGCAACCAGGTGAGGGTTCTATTTTGGGCGATTTGTTTGTCTACTCAGGCAGTTGCGGCAATTGCCACATACACTTCTGAGGCCATGTGCACCACTCAGCGTGGATCAAGGCACATCCAGGGCACAAGTCAAGGAACGGCCACCTTTTGACCGTTTATCAAACCAGGTCTAGGTTGAATATCTGTCGGCAGATGGCGCTTTTCGAGATGGTTCAGACGCTAATATTACGATTCGCTAACATGGAAAAATGGATCAATTCGCTAAATTTAAGCACGCTAATATTTCGAACTTTACAGTATAGTAACGAGCTCATCATAAAGCTGCCTATGATGAGCAGTTTAATTTTTGCGTATGGGTGTTGAGTGACTTGCTACCATGTCAGCGTTTTTGTATGATACTAGCATGGGAATTGGATGTCCAAATACAGGTGTGCAGTTTAACAAATAAGGACTCAAGGGGTGCGCAAAGTATGCATTAACTAAACTGCTGCAATATTAACACAGTACACAGTACATTATTAATTGAGAAATCTTTACAGCCATTCGATGTTGGTGCTAACAACATGAAAGTTCTTAAAGTGAAAATGAATAAATGAAATACATTAATATTGAATTGATTGATATTGAAATGACGTATAACTTTTACTGGGCAAACATCTATTGTCTTTTCCAATGCTTTGGCAAACATGAATATCCCAAGCTTCTCTGTAGACCTTGCATGATTTTTTAACAAACCTTAATTGTGAAATTCAATATTTATAAACTTACCATCTTTAAGCCCTACAGCAATAGCCTTTCCATCAGGGGAGAAGGCCACACACCTCCCGCCTTTCTTGAGGACCTTACAGTTGATCATCTTGTGTTCTCTGCTGAGGTCCCACACTCTGAGCGTCCTGTCATCGCTCACGGAGGCACACACATCGCGGCTAGGGTGCGCCGCCAGACCCCACAGCTCACCCTCCAAGTGACCCTGAAACAATGTGCACTCATCTTAGTCTTTCTACAACATATAGAAGGGGTTTTGTCCACATTGCGAAACTAAATAGAATGGACTTTTTTTCAAAATACTTTTTTTTCAAAATATAAGGATGAAGAGCTAGATAAATAATTGTAATGAGATATGCATAAGGATTTTATGAGATGTAGATCGATATCCTGAAATCAGTAAAATACTAATTAAAATACTATTGTGTGACAAGTGCAAACCAAAATCATTGACAGTAATGTAATTATCTAAAAAAAAAAGTGATTCTAACAATAAAAAGCAGTTGGGGTTAGGCATTGGTTTATGCTGATTATGTGGATTTCATCTACCAATCACAACTAGTTAGTCACGACTTAGCTGCAATACAACCAGCAATGAAATCTATTTTGAAATAATCATGATAAAATAAGTGTAGGATTAGGATTTATGTTCAATTATATTTGTTTCTTTTCCACCCTCACCTGTACCAGCACAGTGACCGGTCCAGTCTTGTCCACCTCGAGGATCTCGCTGTTCTTGGTCCCGACCAGGATGTGCCCGTGTCCCAGCACTATGGCCCTGATAGCCGGAGCATCCTGGACGAGCATGCCTTTACTCCCCGGCGCCAGTGCTGCCCTCTTCACAGCATACGTCTTCAAACAGCGCTCAAACTGGTCGTCCCACAGCGCAACGTTGCCATCCTTGCCTCCAGTCACAAAGCCCTGAGAGAAGAAGTTGATGTGTAGGTAACAGTACTCCATGGAGAGGGGAGAGGGGAGAGGGGAGGAATATAAGTAGGTGAAATAAATTAAATCAATTTGTTTATTGTTTTTTTCCTTGCTATCTGTGATATGATGTTTGATTACCCATGGCAATAAAACATTGATAAACGAAATTCAAAAAAAGGGTTATGAATGAGCTAACAACTTAAGTGTAAAGACATAATTGCATTAGTGAACACAACACCTAGGAATATAATCAAATCAAAGCCTCCACAATAGTTTGGATAAGAATAATTACCAAAACCATTTGTTTTGTATTTGATCAACTTTTGTCAGGTTTCTTCATTTTTCTTTTTCACTACAAAAACAAACACAGACGTTGGTGCTCCTCTGACAGTGAAACTAAGTATATAAAGCAATAATAAATCATCAAGAGTATAGTGAAAAATCAACTCTAAAAACCAGATTTCAGAAAAGAAAATGTGTCAAACACAAAGTAAATGTATTACAAGCTGTTTTCACTAACCTGACTCTGAATGCAAAAACAAGTCAAGATAAGGAAGCTGTTAGCAACACACAACGCAACTTAACAGCTAACAGCAAGCGATATTACCATCACACAATATCAATCTCAGCAAAATGTGTATCACTTAAAACCCCCAATAATTTAGATAAGTGAAGTGCTTGACATTTCTGCTGTTTATCGAGATTTCTAAGGCATGATGTCATGTCAGATAAAATGGGGACATGTACAAAATCAATGCCTTTAGCATATATCAATATAACATGATGTAATGGGTGCAATTAATCTTTATCGTACCTGAAATCTCCCTAAACAGCATCTAATCATGTTAAATTGCTAATAGTCATAGTCATAACCATACCTTTTCTAAGGAGTGCATGGCAAAGCATGGCCCTTCATGTGCCTTGATGGTCTTGTCCAATCGTAGAGCTTTCCACACATAGATGGAGCCATTGCCGCCCCCCGTGAAGCACGTCTCCGCGTCCTTGCCAAAACTCACACACATCATGTTGTCAAGCTTGCCAATGTTGCCAAACGTACCTCTGTTAGACGTGAAACCACCACCTACACAAACACAATAGCAAGGTATTTAGAAAAACAATATAATTGATTCGATTAATTGATATATCTTTCGATTCGAATCGATTCGCCGAAATGTGCTCGCAGGGCACAATTATTTATAGGAATGCCATTGATATCCCTTTATTTTGGTTGGATACCCTGTGTCTTGGCCATATGCCTGAGTAAAGCACACCATTCCTTCCAATTTCCCTTAAAAAAGCCATAGAAAATACTTTAATATTTAGTCAGAGTTTCACTTTGCATTGGTTTAACAGGAAAATGTCTGGGAAAAGTGTATTTTTTATCAATAATCATATGCCATTATTGGGGTACAGATCATCGATTATTTCCATTCGATACCCAAACATTCGATTCGATTTAATTGACAATGTGAAAATGTTGATTTATCAATTTGTCGACTATCGATGACATCCCTAGTTCAACGTTCACTTAGGAATTTAATGTGGGAAATTAAGTTGATACCTTTCCTAAATGACTATGTAATGAATACATGTATATGGCATTGAAATACACATTCAATGGCATTTGATTAATATTCATGAATAATATTCATGAATATAAAGGCAATATCAAAGTGATTACCAGTTTGTGTCCAGAATTTGATATGCTTGACCCCGACTGTGACCAGCTTATCCAGATCATGTGGGTTCCATTTCAAAACAAATATCTTGTCCTTGTGTCCCCTAAAATATGAAGCAAAATGCAAAGATCACTAGATAAGGATCTACACACTAATACTATACGATACCTACCCAATCTAAGTACAATTGACCTTAAATACATATCGACCTCCACCGTGCTAAGAATAGAATTTGCGTCACTAAACCATCCTGAAAATATTCTCAAATGAACATGCCTCCAACCATTCCACTTACCTGCACATCTTTGCTCTACATCCATCCCATCAAATTTCTAATACATAAATATATGATAATTAGTTCAGTTAAAGAAAATATTTAAGAACAATTAAAAATGTAAGCAATAATTTTCAAAATGATTTTTAACCCATTCATGCCTGGAGATTTCTGTGACAAACGTCGTCTGCACCAATGTGACTTTTGAAACCAACTTTGAAATTGATTATTAATGGGTAAAGATTTCAAGGAGAGTTGTTGGTTAGTTTCTGATCAGCATTCCTTCTTCAAATATTCTAAGTTTGTTGTAGAGATATCACAAAATTAGTCGGGCAATTTTGCGCACCACAGGCATAAATGGGTTAAGTGATATCACAATAATTTTTAATAAGAAAATGGACTTAATCTAAATTAAAAGTACCAAAAAGTATGTTAGAATTTAACAACGATAAAGATATATATTATTTTGATGATATATCATTTAAAGCTAAGCACGATTCAGTCTACCTAGTGGTTGCCAGCTTTTCTCCTTTTCGCCAATCCCATACAACGATACAGTGATTATCATCCAAACCAACCGAGGCGAGCTTCTTCCCATCAGCTGAAAACAAGAGAGGACCATTATGTGTCAATTTAATAAGTATTTCCAACTTCATAGATGATACCCAAAATTCCTATAAAATAGTTTCCATATGAGGAAAACCTATTGTGCATAAGAGGAAAACCTGTTAAGTGGAGATCATTTCTTCACATATACACAAACATTTACTTTTCTAACAAATATTTGTCTAGAGTGTCTAAAGGATATTTGTAAAGAATTTATACCAGAATAGTAAACATAAAAAATGGATTTCCCTTTTCAAATAGAATGGGCATGTTACCTTTAAACAAATAACAGATTTATCCACCATAATGTATTCCAAAATACCATTTTGATTCCGCTTACCATATAACCCAATGAAATAAGAAAGCTGAAGAACTAGTTGTCCTCCTACCTGAGAAGTCCACCGCACACACCCCTCTCTGGTGTTGACCTTTAAGTATCGCCAAGGTCTTAAGAGATTCAGCATCCCAAATATGGATAGTTGGATCCCTTCCCACCTGGAAATTCAAAGGACACCATATGAAACACCACTGAATGTAATCACATACCTTTCTTATGGTTGGATTTTCTAGTAGTCGTATGGAATCCTCAGCAATGCTAAATGGCATTTCATACAGAATACAAATATTCAATTGTTTCATTTAAGTTATGATATTCATAAATCCTTTGCAGTACAAACAGACCAATTGGAACAAGATTTTTTTTTAGTTTTTTAAATTAGGCTAATAGATTTGCATATTTGAAGGTACCTGAAAAGTAAAATATCTTTTTAAGGTATATGATTGGGAAAATCCCTCATAAAAAAATCAGAACTTAATTCATTTTGATTTACGTTTCAAGAATTCAACACATTTGATGAAGTGCAATACTACAAACAGACTGTAGTGCCAGTACTTTAAGTATAACATTAAAATTGTCCTACCTGTCCGGTCGCAATGTAATCCTTCACAGGATGTATACATAAACAAAGTATGTCATCCGTGTGTTCACTATAGAACCTCTGTGTGTGCTGCTCTTTGTTGTATATAATTCCCAAGGCGGCTACATGGTAAACAATGGCACCATTCTGGCTGTAGAACAGGTTATTACGACAATCATAGCCTCGATAACTGGAAACAGATAAGAAAATAACGCCATGAGCAACATGGGATACATAGATTCCTCATAATCTCAAAGCCACAGGTCTAACAATACTAGATGTAAACACTGAACTACATGTACTGAGCTAGCTGCTAGCTATGTTAGCTAATCTTCTGTTGGATATAAAAACCAGAGAGTTCATCTAATAATTCACTCATATGATGAAAAAATTAAAAACTTTGCAACTCCAATTTTTCAAACACATTCAAAGTTTACTTCGGAAAATCTGCAGCCCATGCCTGTTTTGCATTTATAAATTGCTGAAGTTTTAATAAAAGTAAGAATTGTAAATATGAGCCTCTACGAGTAATATTCAAGAGAACTAATAGTGTACATTGATTTGAGGGTTAACATCCAAAAGAGACAACACTACTTGGATATAACCAGATTCTTACCCATGTACAAACTCAAGTTTTAAGCCCTCGTTTGGCGCCCGTGCTCTCTTTTCTCCAGGTTTCATCTCAGACTTCATCTTTTTCTTTAAGACTTTCATATCTTCTTTATAAACAGCTCGGTCATATTTCTTATTTTTCTCCATCTCAATATCGGAGTCCACTTCTTCCACACTGGACATATCTGAGTCACTGTCCTCACTATTAGAATCCACATAGGCTGAAATCAAGAAGAACTATATGTATCCAGCCTATCAGGATTAGAGCTAGGTCTTACATATGTGTGTACCCCTATAGGCTAGAATCTACAGTTATACTAATAGCATAGTTATTTGGAACTACATGACTTCAAAATTCGTTTTTACAAAACAAAAATTTATTATCTGTTGGTAGTAACTCAACAGCAATGGTGGGAGGGAAATAAACCATCATAATTTATCAAATCAAGAGTTTCCTAAATATTGCCATTACTGTATACAACTTTAATTCGGAGTACTAAAAACTTCGCTTTACATACCCACTAGAGGGTAATTGTGCTACTTTAAATTTGCGCATTTAAGCACTCAAACAAAGCAGGATATTTATTTGAAGGAAGTTAATTTAGCGCTATCATGGGCAGCGCAAAAAATAGCAAAAATTAAATGCCTGTAAAAAATACTAGTTACACAGTAGTTATGATACTCATGACATTTAATTTGGGAATAAAGAACGATTTTGCAAAATATTTCATGGCGAGTTGTTGACTGTGTTCTGACTAAAATTTTGAATGCAAATACTTTTAAAACTTTGCTTTTGCCTGAAATATATCATCAAAGTTGCCAGGTCATCTTTGGCTACTACAGGCATGAATAGGTTAAACAGGTAACATTTATTTCTTAAGCGGTTCTATCTGTATTCAATGTTGTACTGAACTTTTGTTCAGCATAAAGGATCATGTAAGGAATCATGTTGGCTTCCTGTGGTTTTTGCGTTTCTTACCATGCACATGATCGGGTAGATCGTCTTCGCTGGCCAGCCCCTCGGGAATGAAGCGCCACTGAAAGACTGCATGGTCGCCGCCACCCAGAGAGATGACCCGCTGCCTATCGTGGGAGAAACGCACATTCGTCACATGAGCAGAGTGACCCACATACTTCCTGAACTTGGCTCCTGAAATTTATAGACATTCATGAAAATTCATAGATATTCATGAGATCGTTCATTAGTTGTAGACACTCATGAACAGCGTAATGATTTGGAAAGTGGAAATGTTACCCTTTTAACTTTTAAAATACAAGTTAACAATCATTTTCAAAATAAAAATGTTTTCTAAATAGAGTTTGGTTTCTAGAGGTGTGTCTTTTTCTATATCTTGCTTTACCATATAAGATATAATGAAACGTTTCAAGCAGGCCATGTGATTGAAAAGTGATACAAAGAAATGCAGATTGCAACATAATTACAACACAACTCTGCTCTTTGTTATTATTTCAGAATAAGTAAAACATCTAGGCCACATACAGACACAACACAATGGCATATCCTCCTTATGCTGCCTGCTCAAGGATTCCATGTTACTACCTTCTCAACAAAGTAATAATAAAACTACATTAATTACCCTTTTTTAAACTTGGAAACCTCAACAGTTTGACTAGGCCAAAGTCATCTCCTGTGACAACAACTTCTCCTCCGAAGTAGGCGTCTGCGGCGTTGATGTCATTAGTGTCTGTGTATTTCTCCCATATCCCGTTCACCTCCGCACCAAGAACACCTGTCCACGATGCCCAGTGGATGTTACGCATCTCCTCTTTATTGGTCAACTGCTTACCAGCTGAACGAAAGGAAAACATCACACACTCATGTACAGGTCAATTTCAGTGAACAGAATAGAGTACCATTTTTGAGACACTTGTTTACTCTTTTGAATACAGAAGTACTAATTAAGTACTAATTAAGCATATTTAGCACATAAACCCATTCATGAAAAAAATGTCTTTGGTACAAAATAACTTGGTAGTGAGGCATGACTTTTTTTTAAATATATACATTGGATAGCAAATTGTTTAGTAATGTTAAAATTAGTATTTTAAAATCATATTATATTAAAAGGGGCTCATAAGACATTGAGGGAACTCAGGATTGATAAAGAGAAAGAAAAACAATGAGAGTAAGAAATCAAAAATATTTATGCCTAAAGAAATGAAATAGTATAGTTATAGTAATTATGATAATTGTAATAATGATACCAATAATGATGATTATGATAATAATAATACTTTTACTAATGCTACTGCTAATAATAACAATAATAATAATAATGATAATGATAATAAAGATGATAATGATAATAATAATAATAATAATAATAATAATAATAATAATAATAATAATAATAATAATAATAATAACTGCAACAATAACAAAAAAGGCGCTGTGCTCACTTGGCATCCTGTAGAAGAGCCTCTCAGCAGCTCCGCTGTTGGTGTTGAGGTATTTGCTGTCCTCCGACCAGTCCAGGTGAGTGATGAAGCTGGAGTTGCCCTTGCACTCGCCCACCCTCTTGTAGCGCTGGCTCACTGAGTACACATCCACAAAGTTGTCGTTAGAACCTACGGCCAGGTACTGACCATCAGGAGAGTACTTCATCTCATGGAGAACCTCCTTCCTGTCTCGGAGGTGGACTATTTCAGAAAGGTCTCTGGAAAATTACAAACAGCAATAATGCAATATTAGTCAAAGTGAGGTGGCAAATGTCTATAGGGTAAACAAATTTTAAGAGGTCTATGGGCGATTTCTAACCACACTGTAATGGGTACCTACAGTAAGATGACACAGGTGCCACTCATAATGGGTAACTGGTGGCCAGTTTCATTCCCTGAAAGTAAGTTATTACAATGTATAGGAAAAGATTTTATCCGCATGCTTTGAACATAAAGACACCACTAATGTGCATTCAAAGCCAACATTAAAAAGTGCAGTTGCCTTTCCTTGCTGTACTCACTTGGTTTTGAGCACCATGAAGGATCCGTCTGTCATTCCTACTGCCAGCTGTGAGCCGTCGGGGTGAAAGCTGCAGGAGCGGACTGGCTGCTCAAGGGTTGTCCTGGACAGCAACTCCATGTCGCCCATACTCCAGATCCTACAAACAAAATCACACATACATTACATCCTCTTCAAAACCAGAGTGTATGCACCAAGGAATCAAAGCATATAAAAAAAATTAATGTTCCAAAAACCAGTATAATCATATCTTACATAGAATCCAACTGATCAAAGAAATGTGGACGAGACAGAGTCATCTTTAAGTCCTATGCATTTGAAAGTAATTCAAGTTAATTGAATAACCTTGTTATCTTTTATTATGAAATTGTCACTTAAAAAGAACAGCAGCCTAATGCAGCAGTTAACTAACCTCTTGCAGTGAAGTAAGAAATTTAAAGCACAAAGTATGGTTTGCTTTCAAGTTAAATGCATTACTTTTTTATGTTTTACAATGAAAAAGCCGTTTAACCCATTCTTGTCTGAAGATCTACTTGATGAGTGTCATTTGGATCCATCATACTTTTGAAAATAATTTTGAAATGAAGCATTAAGTCACATACTATTTGAAGGTAGTTGTAGACATTTCTCCTAAAAATGTTTTCTATATATTGATTTTGTTAGGGAGATATCACCAAAACTGTCGGGTGGTTTTGGGTGCTACAGACATGACTGGGTTACTGCAACATTAGACTAACCTGACTGTATGATCATCACTAGCGGTGGCGAAGATGGGTTTCTTAGGATGTACAGACAGCGCCCAGAGCTCCCCTTCAGCATGGCCCTGTACAAGACACACCGGCTTGTCTCTCTCCCGCACGCTGATCTCAAATACCTCGCCGTCCTGGGTTCCCACCAGGATCTGACCACCGCCCCAACATACACTCCTGAAAGCAGACAAAAAAACAACCTCTAAAACACCTGGCTGTCCTGGGTTCCCACCAGGATCTGACCACCGCCCCAACATACACTCCTGAAAGCAGACAAAAAAACAACTCAAACACCTGGCTGTCCTGGGTTCCCACCAGGATCTGACAACCGCCCCAACATACACTCCTGAAAGCAGACAAAAAAACAACTCAAACACCTGGCCGTCCTGGGTTCCCACCAGGATCTGACCACAGCACCAGCATACACTCCTGAAAGCAGACAAAAAAACAACCTCTAAAACACCTGGCCGTCCTGGGTTCCCACCAGGATCTGTCCACCGCCCCAACATACACTCCTGAAAGCAGACAAAAAAACAACTCCAACACCTGGCCGTCCTGGGTTCCCACCAGGATCTGACCACCGCCCCAACATACACTCCTGAAAGCAGACAAAAAAACAACCTCTAAAACACCTGGCCGTCCTGGGTTCCCACCAGGATCTGACCACCGCCCCAACATACACTCCTGAAAGCAGACAAAAAAACAACTCAAACACCTGGCCGTCCTGGGTTCCCACCAGGATCTGTCCACCGCCCCAACATACACTCCTGAAAGCAGACAAAAAAACAACCTCTAAAACACCTGGCCGTCCTGGGTTCCCACCAGGATCTGACCACCGCCCCAACATACACTCCTGAAAGCAGACAAAAAAACAACTCAAACACCTGGCTGTCCTGGGTTCCCACCAGGATCTGACAACCGCCCCAACATACACTCCTGAAAGCAGACAAAAAAACAACTCAAACACCTGGCCGTCCTGGGTTCCCACCAGGATCTGACCACCGCCCCAACATACACTCCTGAAAGCAGACAAAAAAACAACTCAAACACCTGGCCGTCCTGGGTTCCCACCAGGATCTGACCACCGCCCCAACATACACTCCTGAAAGCAGACAAAAAAACAACTCAAACACCTGGCTGTCCTGGGTTCCCACCAGGATCTGACCACCGCCCCAACATACACTCCTGAAAGCAGACAAAAAAACAACTCAAACACCTGGCCGTCCTGGGTTCCCACCAGGATCTGACCACCGCCCCAACATACACTCCTGAAAGCAGACAAAAAAACAACTCAAACACCTGGCTGTCCTGGGTTCCCACCAGGATCTGACCACCGCCCCAACATACACTCCTGAAAGCAGACAAAAAAACAACTCAAACACCTGGCCGTCCTGGGTTCCCACCAGGATCTGACCACAGCACCAGCATACACTCCTGAAAGCAGACAAAAAAACAACCTCTAAAACACCTGGCCGTCCTGGGTTCCCACCAGGATCTGACCACCGCCCCAACATACACTCCTGAAAGCAGACAAAAAAACAACCTCTAAAACACCTGGCCGTCCTGGGTTCCCACCAGGATCTTACCACCGCCCCAACATACACTGGGGACAAAGTAGCTCAGTTGGTTAGGTGTCGGACTAGTGATCAGAGGGTCGCTGGTTCGAATCCCGGCCACTCTGGGCACTTTGGTCTTTCTTGGGCAAAACAGTTTATTCCATATTGCTTCAGTCTACCCAGCTGCAAAATGGGTACCTAGCATAAATAAGGCAGTGCTTAGAGTGTGTGCGCTATATGCTGCCAGTTGCTCTGGAATATCCCCCGGGGGATTGAAATGGTTTCTGTATGTACAGTGCCTGCTAGGGGAGGAAGGTCGTGTGAGCACTTCGGTGGATACAAGACTATAAACCGAATACCTTTACCTTTACCTTTACACTCCTGAAAGCAGACAAAAAAACAACTCAAACACCTGGCTGTCCTGGGTTCCCACCAGGATCTGACCACCGCCCCAACATACACTCCTGAAAGCAGACAAAAAAACAACTCAAACACCTGGCTGTCCTGGGTTCCCACCAGGATCTGACCACCGCCCCAACATACACTCCTGAAAGCAGACAAAAAAACAACTCAAACACCTGGCCGTCCTGGGTTCCCACCAGGATCTGACCACCGCCCCAACATACACTCCTGAAAGCAGACAAAAAAACAACTCAAACACCTGGCCGTCCTGGGTTCCCACCAGGATCTGTCCACCGCCCCAACATACACTCCTGAAAGCAGACAAAAAAACAACCTCTAAAACACCTGGCCGTCCTGGGTTCCCACCAGGATCTGACCACCGCCCCAACATACACTCCTGAAAGCAGACAAAAAAACAACTCAAACACCTGGCTGTCCTGGGTTCCCACCAGGATCTGACCACCGCCCCAACATACACTCCTGAAAGCAGACAAAAAAACAACTCAAACACCTGGCCGTCCTGGGTTCCCACCAGGATCTGACCACCGCCCCAACATACACTCCTGAAAGCAGACAAAAAAACAACTCAAACACCTGGCTGTCCTGGGTTCCCACCAGGATCTGACCACCGCCCCAACATACACTCCTGAAAGCAGACAAAAAAACAACTCAAACACCTGGCTGTCCTGGGTTCCCACCAGGATCTGACCACCGCCCCAACATACACTCCTGAAAGCAGACAAAAAAACAACTCAAACACCTGGCCGTCCTGGGTTCCCACCAGGATCTGTCCACCGCCCCAACATACACTCCTGAAAGCAGACAAAAAAACAACCTCTAAAACACCTGGCCGTCCTGGGTTCCCACCAGGATCTGACCACCGCCCCAACATACACTCCTGAAAGCAGACAAAAAAACAACTCAAACACCTGGCTGTCCTGGGTTCCCACCAGGATCTGACCACAGCACCAGCATACACTCCTGAAAGCAGACAAAAAAACAACTCAAACACCTGGCTGTCCTGGGTTCCCACCAGGATCTGACCACCGCCCCAACATACACTCCTGAAAGCAGACAAAAAAACAACTCAAACACCTGGCTGTCCTGGGTTCCCACCAGGATCTTACCACCGCCCCAACATACACTCCTGAAAGCAGACAAAAAAACAACTCAAACACCTGGCCGTCCTGGGTTCCCACCAGGATCTGACCACAGCACCAGCATACACTCCTGAAAGCAGACAAAAAAACAACTCAAACACCTGGCTGTCCTGGGTTCCCACCAGGATCTGACCACCGCCCCAACATACACTCCTGAAAGCAGACAAAAAAACAACTCAAACACCTGGCCGTCCTGGGTTCCCACCAGGATCTGACCACAGCACCAGCATACACTCCTGAAAGCAGACAAAAAAAAAACTCTAAAACACTCTCAAAAGGCACTTTTGGCCCAATTTCTGCCCATCCATATTCAGACACTCAGCTTCTTTAAATTCTTATACAGCCTGCACTTAAAAGCCTATAGTGTCGAAATGGGCATTTTACACCTGACTACCAGTCAACCTAAACCTTTAATAGGGAATGGTACCAGTACTCAATAAGATACCAAATATTGATATTGAATGAGAAAAAGTATTGTATTTTTCAAAATCTTTTATACAGATACTGCTTAACGATATAAAATTGACTGCTGCCTGGGCATCTCCATAAGAAGGCAGTTCGCTATTTATTAGTGAAATTTCGAAGTCAACAGTGCTAAATTTAACAAATTTTAGTCACTGGGAGGCAGTGATATTGTGTCTTATTGTGAAATTTTCAAGGTGCCAATCACTATCCCTAAAGAAACCATTCCCCTGCCTGGTGGTGTTGAAAGAAACCATTCCCCTGCCTGGTGGTGTTGAAATCATCTCAGAGAAACCATTCCCCTGCCTGGTGGTGTTGAAATCATCTCAAAGAAACCATTCCCCTGCCTGGTGGTGTTGAAAGAAACCATTCCCCTGCCTGGTGGTGTTGAAATCATCTCAAAGAAACCCTTCCCCTGCCTGGTGGTGTTGAAAAAATAAACAAGTATTTTTGCTTACCTGATGCAGAGTCCAGGATAACCTTCACATGTCTCTTTCATGTCTACTTTGGTGACTGGTTTGAATTCTGTGTCCCACATTTGTACCATACCATCTTTGCCCCCTGAACAGTAGCCATCGTCAGACATGTTCAGAGAATACACACTACCCTGCAACAGGTAAATGCATACCATATACTCACAGGAACAGCTGAGGACATAACCATTTTGACTGCAACTACCGTAAATCCCAGTAATTTCGGACACTTTTTAATAATTACGATTTTGATAAGTTGAGGATGGCCCATTTTTTCCGATAATACCAGCAAAGCAAAAGCAATAGTGGCCGAGATTTCCCAATAACTCGATCGAGGGACCAGCCTGAGTGAAATCAGACGGATAAGATCGTAGCAATCCTATTGTGATTGCAATTTTCCCAGGACGAGTGTGATTGCAATTGTGATTTTAGCGAAAACAATTAACGGCATCATTATACAGTAATTAGGTGCCAGATTGACACCAAGTGAAACTGTAGTTATGAGAAGTGTTATGATTAATTGTCTGCCATCTTGTCGATCATGTGACTTAGTATAGTCTCAAAACTTTGAAACTATTAAGATGTTATTGCACAAATTTGTAATTATATATATCATGAAAAATGTTATAAGTGTCACCTAATTTTCTTGATTGATATAATATCTTTGTAATCTTTGCTAAATCATTCAATTTATTCAAAATCCCAAAGCACTTCGAAGCTATCTTTGCAGTGTACACAAACACAACAAAATGGCGTTTTCTTTGATTCTATGATTTATTTCAGGTTTATTTACAGATGGTATGCATTTCTACCCCTTCTAATATTGAACTAGAATATTCTCTGGGAAAATATGATCATGTTTATCGGTGAGATAAAGTTAGGGGAAATGGAAATTGATTACGGCAGCTCAACAGTGTTGACAACACACATGTTACCCAATTGCAATGTGATATCTCTTCTATTTCGTATATAGCATCATTAGCGAAGCCATTTAACAACTTCCACAGATTTTCTTGCGAGAGAGTATCACATAGGCAGTACAACCACATGGCCGCCATTAAAAACACATCATCACGTGCATGCTGAAATTCAGGTCTGAGGTTTCGGTTTCGCTATAGTTAGTTTATTGTCACCTGATACAACTATAAGATTAAGAATGTTTTAAGGGGGAAATATGCTTGGGAGTTTAAGTATAACACAGATTTAGATGGTGGCCCATATTCTCCAAAATCTTTATCCGCTGTGAAGGGCAGTGACCGAGATTTCCCGTAATTATTTTGCCAAATAATTATGGTGGCCAGGATTCCTAGGGCGGCCGAGTTTTCTGAGAATTCACGGTAGGCAATATTAGTATTTAGTTATTTGTTCAAAGTAAAATTCCCAGTAAAGTTTCTAGATTCAGTGATTTAATAAGAAAGATTCTTTGCACATTTGGTCAATCCACTACTCCATTATATTGCCTCAGATTTGATCTTTGAGGGTCCATGGTGGGTATGCTACCACAGAGATTAAAGCAAAAACAATATATTGTCTTTGAATTTTAGTTCAGCCAACAGTGAACTTACCAGATTATAACTTCATAATTATTTTTAAAAGAAAAAGATGTCGCCACTGACCTTGTGAGCATCTTGTATAATCCTCTGCAAGTTGTTGGCCTGCCACACATAGATGTCGCCACTGAGGGTCCCAGAGAATGTCACATAGTCAGGTCCAAAAGCGAGGCACAGTAAGGTCTGGATCTCACCCACTTTTCCAAAAATACCCTTCTTGGCAGTCAGGGCATTGCCGCACAGTGTCCAGAACTTGATATGTTTCACACCACAACTAACAATGGTGTTATCTTGGAATAGATGGAACTGTGTGTCTAAAACCTGAAATGAACATAGACAACGAGATCGATGTAAGGAAATGAAAAGAGAAATGAATACCATACTGATACTCTAATACATTAAGCATGATAAACCATATATTCAATCATCTGTAATCATTCAAGTGGGAATAGCAAGAAAATGACATCAGCTATGAAGGTTGTCCGTAATAGTTTAATGAACAAAAATATTGAAACACATTGCTCATAAATAAAATATTTTTAAATGAAAGTTCAAGATTACTAATGCAATTTAGGAGTTGCATTTTCCACTAATTTTAGTTCTCGCTGCATTAACCCTTTAAGTTATTTCTCATTAGCTTGCTACATGTGTACACCCTGTAACCCTTGAAGCACCAAAAAGAGGCAAACATGTCCAACCTTGAACCTCGGTAAAATAACCAAAAATAATTCCTTTACTAATTGACCACTTCTATACTGATTTCCAGTGCTACCAGTGGCAGGTTGTTTCAGGGATAACCAGTGGGGTAAGGTCCAACACCGCTCCAGAGGTATGGTCAGTAATTAAAGGGTTAATAAAGAGATTCCTGATACCATATATGGCATAGGGTTTGTAAGGCCGTACTCACCCTATCTGAGTGTCCTCTTACTGTGCTGATGAGTTTCCCTCTCTTCCAGTCCCACACACAGATGGTGGCATTCTGATCCAGGCCCACAGATACTAGCCGCTGCACAAAACACAAATACATGCAACATCAATCATCCATAAAAAAGAATAGGTAAATGATGAATGTCCTGAAATAATGAGTCTAGAATGCAAGAGCTTAAATAAAATGTTTTAATAATTTGCTTTTATCTTATTTGCATCTTCAGACATCTCTAACTTCAATATCAATCCTTAAGAGGAACATTCATAATGCCAGTAATTAAAGGCAAACTAAGTGAAATAGGTCCAATAATCCTCAGGGTCAATTTGGTAATTTTCCTTAGCCTGTTAATGCACACAGAGCCAAAAGCAACCTGACAATTTAAGTGAAATATTTCAGTCAAAAGAATTATTGGGAAAATATTTGAAGGACAAATACTACCGATCAGAATACTAAGTATTACCTTCAGAAGACAAAAATAATAACCTATAATAACTAATAAGTCTATTGTGATAAGACCACAACAGCCTTGGTTCTCTGATAATCTCCATCTAGCAAAATCTGAGAAAAGAAAAGCTGAAAGGCTGTGGAGGAGAACTGGCCTGACAGTTCATCGCGAAATCTTCAAGGAAGAAAGAGACAAATACAACAAGCTCCTTGAAAGTAGCAAAGTGTCATATTACAATCAGAGGATTATTGATTGTGGGCAGGATTCAAAAGCGATCTCCCAGACAATGAATGAACTCCTCTTCAGGCAGAAAGTGTCAAAACTCCCAGAACACAGCTCTGCAGAAGAACTTGCAAATAGGTTCTCATGCTTTTTCAAGGAAAAGATTGATAAAATCAGGGATAACCTCCCTGACTGCTCTGACATCAACCTGGAAATAGCACAGTCGCCACCTGTTTCCACTCTGAATGTTCTGCAGAATACTACAGAGGAGGAAGTATGGAAGATAATTTGCAAGTCTCCTGCAAAAAGCTGCATGCTTGATCCCATCCCAACTTGGCTAATCAAAGAAAGTAGAAGTGAATTACTTCCAGTAATGACTAACATCATAAATTCTTCTCTCAGATCTAGCCAGGTACCGAAATCCATGAAGTCGGCTATAGTAACACCGTTACTTAAGAAATCTACCCTAGATCCAGATATTCTAAAGAACTACCGTCCTGTCAGTAACCTTTCTTACATCTCAAAACTGTTGGAGAGGGTGGTGGCGGGGCGACTCACTGACTACATGACTGAGAACAACTTGCATGAACATTTACAATCTGCTTACAAGCCTGGTCACAGCACTGAGACTGCCCTAGTGAAAGTACAGAATGACATTCTAACCAGCATTGAATAGCATGGAGTAGTTATACTGGTCATGTTAGATCTGAGTGCGGCGTTCGACACCATCGACCATGACATTCTATTCAGCAGAATGGAAAATACACTAGGTATTACGGGTCAAGCACTTGCTTGGTTTAAGTCTTAACTGTCAGGTCCGCACACTCCGCATCAAGATTGACAAGTCATTCTCTGAGTTACAGGACATTCTGTGGTCCGTACCACAGGGATCAGTGTTAGGACCATTGTTGTTCCTGATCTACCTCCTACCCCTTGGAAAACTTATCAGAAAGCATGGTTTAGAGCTTCACATATATGCAGATGACACACAGCTCTATCTGGCAATAAAACCAATCACCCAACAAGCGGTGGACATAGGAGTTGCTAGGCTGGAGGGCTGCCTCACTGACATATATACATGGATGTCACAGAACAAGCTAAAACTGAATGCAGACAAAACGGAAGTCCTAGTGCTAGGTACCCCTAAGCAGCGAGCCAAAATATCTGTGCCTAGCATCTCGGTAAATGGTGAGATTGTTAAGCTTCTCAATATACCTATCGGCAATCTGGGCTCGGTTTTTGATCCAAGCATGAATATGGCAGCACATGTGTCAAAGGCAGTCAAATCTGCAAACTATTACCTTCGAAACATCGGAAGGATCAGAAAATACTTGACTGCTGAATCAAGTAAAAGTGCTGTCATATCCCTGGTAACCTCAAGATTCGACTACTGCAATGGACTTCTCTGTGGAATACCCGAAGAGCTAATACGTAAGCTCCAGAGAGTACAAAACAACGCTGCCAGGGTGATCACTCTCACAAAGAAGTATGACCATATCACTCCAGTACTTAAGGAGCTGCACTGGCTACCAGTCAGAAAGAGAATTGAATTCAAGATTCTGCTCCTGGCGTACAAGTGTTTGCATGGAACTGCACCTTCTTACCTGAGGGAATTGCTGAAAGAGTATGTCCCACCACGGACACTGAGATCAACATCCAAGAACTTACTCTGCGAGCCGAGAAACAACATGAAAACCTACGGTGACAGATCGTTTAGTGCCTGTGCCCCAAAACTATGGAATCAGCTCCCAGATAATATTCGGGCAGCTGGGAGTGTGGCAATCTTCAAACGACGATTGAAAACACATCTGTTCAAAGATGTATATATCAATTAACTATGTGGATATCAACATCTATCCTTTGACAATGGAATGTAATGCGCCTTTCAAGTTTGAGCATGTTTATGGAAAGGGCGCAATATCAAATGACAATATTATTATTATTATTATTACTACTAATACAAATACTACAGAATATTACCAACAACTCTCATTCATTTCTAATTTCAAAGTTATTGTCATAAGTATCATAATTGCAGACAATATATTCTGAGGGAAACCTTATGCACTATTGGGTTAAAAGGTATGAACAGGGAGAAGTTTTTGACTGACAAGTAATTATAAGTGCTGAGTACTGCTGACCATTTTGCTTGGATAACATAAATTTGAGGGCGCCGCAGAGATGGTAAATATTTTCTTTTAAAACTGATAAAAAAACATTTAGGCAATCTGGCTATGCACCAAAAGCCACAAACACGCCTTCTAAAAATCCTCTAGGCAAAGGCCCTTACAACCATATCATGGAGTGAAATGACGCTGTTGGAATGAATAAACATTATAAATGAGATATCTGATGAAGAGGTATGCTTTAAAACATGAATGTGTGACTCACATTGCCATCCCTATCAAAGGACAAAGCAGCTACGCCCTGATGATGGCCATCTTTGAGGATGGAGACCATCTTGGTGCTCTGGGAGTCCCACACACAGATGTACGGCTCTTTACCCACTTGTCCTGTGGCCACCAGGCTCCTGTCTGGGTGCAGCGCCAAGCTGTACTCAGAGAAAAGAAAAGACAATTCATAAAAAAAATGCAATCAGTAAAATGATATCATATCATCAGGCTCTCACTAGCCTCTCAGAAATTCCTGTGGGCTATTGATTTTATAAAGCATTGTGAGCTCCTTATATTCTAGAAACTTGAACCTCATCTTGTTTAGAAAAATTGCTTAAGATGAACTGCAACGCCACATGGCTGGCACTGTGGTTAGCTTGTTAGGATGTGAATGATTACATCCCAGTTATAGCATATAGTTAAAAGGATGAACTAACTACATAATAAGAGGTTTAACCAAATCTATGAGATGCACCCATCTATTTAGACCTTCCAATAGGTTCTAGATAGTGTATTCCATGACAATATTGCTGCGGTTTAATCAATGCGCACCCCTAGAGTCTGCATTTATTACCCTGGCAAGGGCCTAAAAAATGGCAGCTGCCAACAATACAAATGTGAGCGTGTTTGTATCGTTGGCTATTGGGCTAATTTTACAATGGGACCTAATGAGCAAAATCAACATTTTGCAGAGTTGAGACAAATGGTATCTTTATATATACACAACTTAGTGCACCTAAGTTGTTTGCCAAATTTAGATGTCAAACACAAACATTTTGTAAAAAAAGAGTTCCACTTATTAGTAGTGTTCATCCGATTGTTCGCACAAGCCGAACAGCGTTCGGTTGTGCCTCCGATTATGATGATCGAACGCTATTTCACATGTTCGAACAAAAAAACGAACATGGATAAAAATTCTATTCAAAGAAATAGCTGGACTTTCGGTAGTCCTGCCTGTCAGAAAATCTGAGAAAAAAAGTTTAGTTACCTATTTATTGCCCCACCAAAGAGGAAACACTGCTGGACCGTTCCAGATCCACCTCTCTGAGCATGCTGAGGCGATGTTACGATGCCGCCATTGTTGTTGTGGTTATCGGCACACCATAGCGCAAATGCGCATGACGCAATTACGCTAGTGTGTGTTGATACCGCTAGGTGTCACGCTACCTTATGACTAAAGTAAACAGCAATGGCGACACGGAAAACCATGTACACAACTTCGATTATTAATCAGTCATCGGTCGTTCAGATGGACTGATGATCGATCTTGAAAATTGTGACCGATTCCGAACACTACTTATTAGGCCTAAAAAAAGAAATTGTTTGTTTCCTTGTAACAGTCCGAAAAAAAATAGGGTAGGTAGGTCGGCAAAAACTTTTTTTTTTTGCATTATATTTTTGGTCAAAAATGTGTTTTATGCATGTTTTACGTTGGTTGGGAGTTGGTAGGGTGGAAAAAACTTTAGGGTAGGGATTTTTTTGGATAAAAACTTGTTAGGGTAGGGTTACAGGAAACAAACAACTTTTTTTTTAGTCCTTGAAGGGAGTTACACTACAAGATTTATATCCTTCAAATTAGGTACATGTCTGACGTGTACATGTACATTAAAGGTTTCATTAAAAATGCAAAAAAACAGACAGAAAATACAGGACCCTATAGACCCTATTTATTAAACATAGTGATTTCAGAGAAAAAGGGATGCCAGCATATTTATAGAAAAACAGGACAATATGGAAATAAATATCTCAAAAATGGGAAATAGATCTCTTGCTAAACGTTGAACCAGAAGATGTAAAACAATCAATCAGAACATTTAAAAAGACAACTAGAAATATGTACCTCTGGGATATTCAATATAAAATTTGGTTTGGAAGAGTGGCAACAAACTCGAGACTTTTTCATATGAACATAAAAGACTCTGACAACTGCGAATACTGCCAGCAAAGAGAATCAAATGTACATGCCTTTATTCTACGTGAAAGAGCTCAAAATCTATGGTCAGACATCACAACCTTTCTAACAGAAATTGGATATAGGAACTTCAGACTAGAACATCAAATCTTAATTTTTGGAGATGCAGAAATGGATTACCTCTTCAACATAATTATCATTATTGCCAAAAAACTGATATATCAAAATAGAGGAAAGAGAAGTATTTACTCCTTAATACACTTTAAGGCATTACTTGAAATGGAAAGAGAGTCAGAAGAGGTATATGCCAACGAAAATGATAAGATTGAGCAGTATGAGAGAAGGTGGGAGAAATATCTTAGACTATGGTACAAACTATATATACCACACATAATATAGACAAAATATATAATAGCAGCAACTCCTGTGTCGTCTAATAGTTCAATAAGTCCTCCTGTGTTGTAATGTGCGTAAAAAAGGAGGCAAGTATCATCATATGTATAATATATAGATAAAATTTATTTCCATGTAAGATACTGTATTTATTGTGATAATAGTCTGTGAAATATTTGTTCAGTTATACATTCTTTGTTCTTGTTACAATATTGAAAAACAAAATAAATGAACTATGGATGATCCAGAGTTCTTCAAAAACAAAAAAAATTTACATTTGCTCCATGTCAGCACTGCAGGTGGTAATGGTTGAGCGTTTTACTATTTTAGAAAGAAGATACACTACAAGTGTGTGCCCTGGTCACAACACCCATAACTTTTCTGAGTACATTATATCTTATACATGTTCCCCAAAAATATACACCCTTCCTGAGTTGCATGATATATTTCTAAAAGTTGCACCATATTTTGAAAGTTGCATGACATATTTAACCAAGTTTAATGATATTTTGAAAGTTGCATGATATTTTGTTAGTTGAATTAATATAATTTTGGCATGCCATAATAATCTGATAATTGGATATAGATATATATTAAAGCACTTGGGTGTGGCATTGTCCCAACATTATATTTTGCCTATGCCAAGTAAAAGGAGGCCCAGGCCGGGATTCTGCACAATGCCTTAAAGTGTTCTCCACTTTCAAAATTAAAAAAGATATGTTGTAGAGCTCAATCTCACCTTCCATAGGACACCTTGATTACAATTGTACTCTGCAGATAAACTGAGATAATACCATTTAAAGGTAACTTTATGGGGGCTGCCATGTTTGTTCAGAGGGAACCTAATTAGTGATGTTAATTAGATGTGTGTGATGTCATGCTGTGACTTCCTGTAACACTGGGCACAGCTAAGTGAGGGAGCTTAATAGGGGCTAGCTCTAGTGGCCAGGGTCTGACACTTAGATTACAGGCTAGGGGCCCGAAAAGGTCTTTTGACAAAAATTATTGGCCAATAATAGGATTTCTGGTTATTATACATATACTATTTTGGGCCCCTAGTTTGAAAAATCTAGGAGTCCACAGCAAAATCTAGGGGCATATGCCCCTTGGAAAGTCGAACCCTGAGACTGTGGACAGCTTAAAACTTGAGAGCAAAGATGGTGAATTGTCAAGCTTTTGGATGCAACAATGATTCTCCAAATAAGTGCATGTACCAGTGAAAACATGATCAATATACGGTCTGAACCGGCAAAGATATGATCAATATATGGTCTGTGACAGCCCCACATTTAAAGGTAAGGAACATTTAGAGTGGGGGAAGTTCTGAATGACAGAAAATGATGTACACTGATTTCCCCCTTCCAATAATTTTCAAGAAAAGGAGGTTTTCCATAACTGCCTATAAATCCACTAAGAATGAGGCACACATATAGATTTTGTCCCCACGTTTGTCTCTGCTTAAATGAATAAAATCCTTTACTTGTGGCAAATGAGTAATCAAGTTAATAGCTATTATGAATAAGAACTAAAACATTGTCACAATATGATTGGAATATGGTTTCTTGGCTATCTGGTTTCATAATTGTACTGCATATGCATGTACTTGTGTTTTCCTAACAGTAACTAGTCTGACTGCAATTTGAAATAACTCTGCCCAGAGGATGTGTATTGCAGTTAACCTCCTGGGTAAAGTATCGGACTAGAGATGATGCAGTTCCTTTGAGATTAATATGATTGCAGTCAATTCCCGAGCAGCTGACACACTGACAATACACACACAGCTAACTAATTGTAAACTTTCTTTCATAGCAAGAAAACAGTGTCAGGACATTGTAAGAATGCTGAATGTTAGGCTATTTTGTAAACTGGTAGAATTTCTTGAGCCCTAAAGCTCATCTATAACCCCTTTACTACAGGTCTCTTTTCCCTCATTGCTTTTGCCACACAGAACCTGGTATACCTCTAGCAAATATAACTTACACTATACAGGTATACATAGTGCCTCTGTTTGTTGAGTCTGATACAACACTATCCTCTTTGCAAGTCATTTACTAATGAGAGAATGTGTTGGTGTGTTTAGTTCTGAATGGCCCTTAGCCTGCATGTAGCAGTATGACATCACTTCCTGTTTCTGATAAGCTCTGATAAGCCCCAAGATGGTGCCTCCATGAACATGCTGAGGCAGTGAATTAGCCGTATTTTGCAAGATACAAACTCGAATATCTCAGTCAATTTGCGGAGTACAATTGTAATCAAGGTGTCATGAGAAAGGTGACACTGAGCTCTACAAAATATCTTTTTTAATTTTGAAGGTGGAGTTACACTTTAAGGCCTGGATTCTGCGCAATGCCTGTTGCTATGGTAACGAAACATTCGGGCAGAAAAATCAAATAAAAGTATATAAATGAATGTAAATTTTCTAGAATGAGGTCTTGTTTGTAGTTTACTATATATGCTCCATACATTGAACCCATAAAAAACTCAGAAAAAGGATGATGAAAAAAAAATTATGCCTAAAAAAAGCTCCCATGATGCTCTGCCTCTGACTCCAAGCAGACGACTAAACAAGATGGCTGCCAAGCCCCTTACTGGTACTTCATCCAATCATAAGTTATTGAAGAGTATCTATAAACTTTGTAAATTCTGGCATGCTATAATAGTCATTAAGATTGGGCAGATAACCTTGTGTTAATCTAAAGCTTCGTCCTGAATGTCCTTTGGTTGGCTTCGGCCTAGCGGCCTCAGCCAACCAAAGGACATTCAGGACTCAGCTATAAATCATCACAAGGCCTTCTACCCAATCTTAATCCCTATAACTAAATTCACCTGTAAAGAGAGATAAGACCAACCACTGTTTGGAGGTGTCAAGGGGAGGGGCTTGCCATAGGTAATGACCTATTGAAGCTGAGACCTGGACATTCTCGGCCTTCTTTTACATGGCATAGTCAAAACATCATGTTGTGTCAATGCCACATCAAAGTGCTATAGCTTGTAAATGTAACACATTTTATTGCCACAATCCCCAATTCCCCATATACATGTACAATGTTATAGGGATTAAGATCGAGCCAGGCAGCTGTGTTGGAAAACCCAAGGCCGAGGGGGTCTGATGCATCTCACAGCCGAGGGCCAGCAGGCCAGAGGCTGTGAGATGCATCAGACCTCCCGAGGCCTTGGGTTTTCCAACACAGCTGCCTGGCGAGGTCTTAATGGCTATTATATCATGAAAAAATATATTTAGCTGTTTAATTCGTGGGAAAAGTGCCTTTAACTTGTGGAAACCAGGGATCTTTCAAAAGTTGTTTACATATGGTTGCCATGACAACGCGCAAGGTGAACAAATGACACTAAAAATACCTTGTTCCAGCCCTAGTTGCACTGTGTGGCAAAAATACCATGTCTACACATTACTATGGCAATGTGCCATATTTTTTATGTTCAATTTTTGGAAAAGGTACATTTGATTTATGAAAAAAGGCCTTATTTAAAAGTTGTTTACATATGGTTGCCATGACACCGCGCGAGGGCAACGAACGAGGGTAGAAAACCGAATAAACTTTGGTATGCACTGTGTGGGAAAACAATTCCTATGTATTGCTATGGCAACATGATATAATTGAATGTATATTGGCTTCTGCCTTGCAGTGTTGCCTATAGGCTTATCAAGGAATAGGTTTATCACCATATTCATTGATTGATTGATTGATTTTATTTAGGTATAAAAATGTACATGTACAATACAAGGTAAATAATATAAATACAGTGTCAGAGGTTATACATGGCATAAATATACCTCGGATAGCACTTTAAGTGTCCTGCACTTATTTCCAAAGTGGTCCGGGCATGATATATCACAGGCAAGACTGACACATATCACAGCAATGTCTATTTGGCAACAGTGGCTTACTATATCACAGTTTAATATAAATAGATGGCTTCTTCCTCATTTGCAACACACTCCATAAAATATTTCTTTACTTCTAGTTTAAAATTCTCTTTTGTTATGCATTGTTTGATATGGCCTAGCAAATTGTTCCAGTTTTTGGCACCGACAAATGAGAAAGAAGACCTCCCAGCTGAGTTTACCCCAGGAACAATAAAATTATGGCTGCTCCCTCTTGTTCGATAGTGATGTTGATTTTGAACACGCTCAAACTGTTCAGAAAGATAAGATGGAGCAGTGTTATTAAAAATTTTGAACATGTGGTTCACATTTAATTGCTGGACCCTTTTCTCTACAGGCAGCCAATTGACTATCTTGAATTCATTGTAACCGATATGAGATCTCGGATGTAGTCCCAAAACATATCTAATCATTTTATTTTGACAGATCTGTAGTCGTTGCTTTAATTTCAACTTGAGACCACCATACCAGGCACTGCAAGCATAATCAAAATGACATTGAATAAGAGCCATGGCAAGGTTACGTCTGGTGGTAAAGTCAAAATAGTTAGCCTTTATACGATAGAGAAACTTTAACCTAGAGTTACATTTACTTATCACTGAATTCGCAGTGGTTTCACCTGATAGAGACTGGTCTAGTTTTGTGCCTAGGTAATTCACATTAGGTTTGCTATCAATTTTGACCCCATTACAGACCACATTTAGCTCTTTCTTATTCTTTAGTCTCTTGTGTGAGCCAAAAATGATAGATTCTGTTTTCCCTAGATGTAAGGATAATTTGTTATCTACAAGCCAATCGCTAACATTTTGTAACTCATGCGAAAGTGTATTTTCAATGTCCTGGACATTCTTTCCAGAGACTAAAAGACAAGAATCATCCGCATATAAAAGAAGTTTACAATTGACAGCCTTCTGCATGTCATTGACATAGATTAAGAAGAGGAGCGGCCCGAGAATGGACCCTTGAGGTACCCCGCATGTGACATTCCTGGTTTCAGACCTGGTGCCTTCCACTTCTACCAGCTGGCTACGTTGAGTTAAATAGGATTTAAACCAATTAACCGAAGTTAAATTAAGACCTATCGCAGAGAGTTTTGACAGGAGAATATTGTGATCGACAGTATCGAATGCTTTTTGCAGGTCCAGTAAAACTAACCCAGTGAGGTCACCTTTGTCAATTTTACCTCTAATATAATCTGTAAGAAATGTAAGCGTGGTATCAGTGGAGAAACCAGGCCGGAAGCCTGATTGTAATTCATAGAGTAAGTTATTTTTATTTAAAAATAGTTCAATTTGGTTGTACACCGCCCTCTCTAGAACCTTTGAGATGCAACTTAGTATAGATACTGGCCTGTAGTTACCAGTGTCAGTCTTACTGTTCTTTTTGTGGAGTGGTACCATGACTTCATGTCCTCAGGTACAGTGCCATATTACTGCAAACATCACATTCTCTTTAATTTCAGGCGTAAATCAATCTGCCGATCAAGGTTGTCAACAGAAGAGTATTTTCATTTACCTGACAATGTCATCATCATGACCAAGAAAGAATTTTTGTTTGTGTTCCCTCACGTTGTAAACCACACCGACTCCAGCGACGAAGAACACAACTTCTTTTGCCGCTGTATAGTAAAGATTATTTCTGCACTGGTGGCCTCTATATCCGTATACCCACTCTAGACGTAGTTGGGAATTCGGCGCCGTTTTATCACCCATTTTGCAAGGTCCAAAATAAACAAAAACACGGTTAACATATAATCATCATTAACAGTCGATGCTACCAGTGTCAGCCATTGCTACCGCCGCCAAACTATTTGATCACGTGACAATTCACGATCCAATGAAATCGTGAAAAAGAATCCGCGAAGTACAACATGGCTGCGCCCTGTGTAGCCGGAAGTTGTCTTAGCCTTAGTGATTTGCTTGGTGGGCGTCCATCCGAACACCCAAACACAACAAGTGCTAGCAAGTGTTGGTTGGTGTCTTAGACAAAAAAACACGTTTAAAATGCCTCTGCCTGCTGCATTACTAGCGAAACTACAGAAACGTGGTCTGGTTGAGAAATCAGAGACCGTACAGCGTAAGTAACAAACAGCGAAATATTGTTTTGGTACTGGTAAATGTTTATTAAAGTGGGCGATAATATGACGCTGGCATGGCCAGGAAGCGAGCGAAGCTTTGGATGATCATTTTTTTTTTTTACTTCTGACCAAAATACAGCATTGATTGACCGTAAATTAATGGCATACAAAACATTACGATTTTAAACTGTCTTAAAATTTATATTTCGCAACTGATTTTGACGAGAATTCGATGGCCAGTAGAATGAATTCTGGCGGCTCTATCGATCTAAACCGCATTGAAATTGACCCACGGACAGGCGAGAAATTCAGTTTTAACTTGGATATAGTAGCGAGCCGAGAATTGAGCCACGGACGGGCGAGAAATTCAGTTTTAACGTGGATATACATGTAGTAGCGGCAACTTTCATTCATATTTCGCAACTGATTTTGACGAGAATTCAATGGCCAGTACAATGAATTCTGGCGGTTCTATCGATCTAAACCGCAATGGTCAGTAGAATGAATTCAGGCGGTTCTAAACTGCATTATAATTGAATTGCATTCATATTTCGCAACTGATTTTGACGAGAATTCAGTGGCCAGTACAATGAATTCTGGCGGTTCTATCGATCTAAACCGCAATGGTCAGTAGAATGAATTCAGGCGGTTCTAAACTGCATTCGAATTGAGCCACGGACGGGCGAGAAATTAAGTTTTAACGTGATATACATTCAGAAGCGGCACCTTTCATTCACGCACGTGCATTCATGCATTTCATCCAATGGGATGAAATGTAAGTGTTTGGTATTGTTGTACTGCACATTACGTCATTGTCGACCAATGAAATCGGTCGTTACTTAACGCCTAGAGAAATCCTCCAGAAAGGAAGTCGTCCGCACGTTGAGTGATATTGTTGTCCCGCATGTTGGACGATATTGTTGTCCCGCACGTGGGACGGTGACAACTTTCTCGGTCCGTGTATGTATTTCTTATAGTGATAGTGACGTCATATACACTCATATACACACACGCGCAATTGAGGGATTGCGAGGCTTCGCGAAAGGCCTACGGCCTTTCGAGCTTCGCTCGCTATTAGGTGGATTTGGCAAAGAAATTAACTACTTAATTAATTCAGCAAAAAATCAGCAAAACTCTGAACTGCTCTCAGAGGATTTCTTTTGGTATATGAACGCCTCTGTATTTGTCAGTAGAAGCTGAGAAGGATTGGACTTTCGTGGTCAGTGATGGGACAATCACATATAGGCTAGGTATTTGCCAAAATCCAAAGTTTTACACAATATGATTGTCTCATTGGTCTTTACTGGGGAGAGACTAAATAATGGCTTTTTATAGCCAAATAATTGTTGAAAAATCATACAGGAGGGGTCGCTCAAGGAGGGGTCGTTCGCGCAGGGGTCGGAAGGTGGGTAATTAAAAAAATCAAATTACCCACCTTCCGACCCCTGCGCGAACGACCCCTCCTCGAGCGGCTCCTTGACGGGCCGCCCAGCATTTTTTTAATTTCAAGTGGCAATAAACTACAACTCTTATTTGATTCCTCTTATTGAATATATCAGTACCTAGATAGATTGAATATATCAGTACTTAAACTGTTGGGCGTAGTTTGATAATTCACTTCACAATGCGCCATGAAGTTCACGGCCGTAGTTTGATATCTCATTTCACGGCCGGCTGAGATTGAGTCATTAATACCCTCATTTCCGTCATTAAAGTAGTAATAAATTCCTTCAATAAAGTTGGCGTGAATAGTGCGGACTTGTTTTCTTTTAAGTTTACTGATAAATGTGCAGGGAACATGTAAGAATTACAAAGAATATGTAATTTTAATAGGAGCCGGAACGGTTGGGGTCGGTGAAACGAAGGGTCGCTCGGGGAGGGGTCGGTAGAAAACGGGTCGGAAGGTCTGTATTCGGAAAAATTCAATACATGGTTTGTCTTTAGTTTAGACTGATTTTGCTGGATGCTGCAGTGACAGCACTATTTTGTCTGTAAGTTAGTAGTAAATTGAACCTTATGAATAACAAATCTGAATGATCAGACATGTACCAAAGACACCAATCATGTAAGTCACTGGACATACCCACCAAGTTGTCATTCGTGTATTTTGAGAACACAACTACATAACCCCAAGTAACCCGACTTTCTCACATCCCCTGGCCAGGATTCCAACCCTGGCAGTGATGAGAGACAGTGAGCAGTCACTGGCAACTGCTTAGACCACTTGGCTGTCGGAAGAGGCCCTTAAGAGTAAATTTGATGGTCCAGATTGCTCTTTTGCTCAGCAGAACTGTAAAAGAATGGCCCAAATTTCAGTATTTTAAACACATGTTACCTGTATGATTTTTCAACAATTATTTGGCTATAAAAAGCCATTTTTTAGTCTCTCCCCAGTAAAGACCAATGGGACTTATTTGCAATTATCAGTAATCGTGGAACCTAATCAACCTATAATGATATGCTGTTATATTTCAGCTGAAGAGGAGGAAGAGGTATTTGCAGAAGACTATGATGATTTGCCAGCACAACCAGACCTGAAAGAACCAGAGGAGGAAGAGAAGGAGGAGGAGGAAGAAAAAGAGGATGATAGATTAGTGAGAGAGGTGTCAGCATGTCCCAATAAATGGAATCCTCATCACAAGTGTGTGGATTATTGTAAGGACAAGTGGGGCTATAAATCGTTCAAATCTGATTCTGATATGGAGAGGAAGAGAGACAGAATGCTACGGAAATATCCCCTTCCAGAGGGCTGGGAGGAGGTGGCAGACCCAGACACGTAAGTAGATTCAATGGGAGATCAGTATTTCCAAAACAAAGGAAAAATACACCTTGAGCAATTGGTAGGACTGAATATTTAAAAAAAAATAATAATAATAATTATAACAATAGGTCATTATTTCTGAAAAATAAGTAAACAGAAATAAACATAAAGATGATCATGAGCAATACATAGGAATGAATAGGAGGTTATTATTTCCAAAAAATAAATAGATAGAAATAGAAAATAGAAATATACATAAGCAATGGATAGGAAGGAATAGAAGATCACTTTAAAAACACACACAAAAAAAAACCCACAAACAACACCACAATCGCACAAGTAGAAAAATGAAAGTAAATTAGTAATCTGATTTGTCTTGGTTTCAGTAGTCTACTTTGATTGCCCTTTATCAGCATAGTGATTCTGAAACTGCCTGTCAAATAGATATTCATGGGCCTAGGAGAAAGTATGTTTGGAATATTAGGATTGCGGTGTTAATGGTGACGATGATAATAATAGTAGTATACATATTCTTTCCTACAGAGGGCGTTATTACTACTGGAATACAATGACTGACCAGGTCGCATGGCTGGCACCAGCACATCCCCGAGTGACCATATCACTATCTGCAGAAAAAATAGCCGAAGGTAAGATATATCTTTACATTTTACAAAGCATGTGTAATGTTAGATCTTTATGTGTAACGATAGATCATGCATTGATCAATGCATGTGAAATATAGTTTCTCATCTGCAATAAAAATAATTCCCTTCTCATCTTTAGATGGGTTGACTAGATAGGCTAGCAAGCTACTTACTATGTGAAACAAATATTTTGGTGTGAGTATCCAAAAAAATGTCAAAATTGTTCCCTGTGTTGTCATATTAAATGTCTTTTTTTATCCACTGACATTTTCTTTTGCTTTTGCAGCTTTACAAATCAAGCCTCAAGTAAAGACAGATACACTATCAGCTCCACAGGAAAATACAGATAATAATGAAACAGAGGTAAGTGGCCAAACAGTAGTGGTAATGGTTGTAACATGTATTGACCATATACAGAGGAAGTGTGAAACAAAACAAAAATAACATTCTATTGGCACAACTTGTAACACGGTACGACCACAGTGTCTTAGCCAGGATTTAGAAACTGGGTGCCTAAAAATTGGCAGTTGTAAAATTTTGTGCGTCCAAATTTTTAAGGGGGATCACAATATACTCATATTTCAACCATAAACATGTATAAATTCATCAAAATAAGGCAATGATATCATTAAACAATGTCATGGGAATAATATGGAGATGAAATAATTCAATTGTATCTTAGAAGACCAACACATGGAATGGAAACCAGCCGGTCAACCTAAACATGCTAGCCTCAACCAGTGTCAATTAATAGTCGCTAATAGGTGCTCTGGGCACCCCCCAGCAGGTGGTGGAGATAAGGTTTCTCTGTAATGTAATCGATGCGGGAGCCCTGATTGGTCCTTGTTCCCACGTGACCTCGTGCTGCTGCCTTATCTGTTAGTCCTGGCATGAGGCTAGCATGTAACTATAGGGCATATAGTAATTGGTCTCTCGTTACATATCCATTCTTTTCTTAATCCAAGATTGTATGCTTCAGATTAACATTTTAAGAAATTCCTCACAAAAAAATTTGGGTGTCCTGACGGGTGCTTTTTAAGGGTTTGGGTGTCCAAAAAGACACCCAGACACCCTGCTGGCTAAGACCATGTACGACCATATACATTAAAACCTTCATTTGTTGAAAAACTTCAGATCAGAAAACACTACATTCTATTTTGTACTGGTATACTGATATATTTGCTGTTTGCTTATATAGCAGTTGAGGTTTAGTACTTGTAGCAGTTTTGATTTAGTTGTATACATTTATAAAAATACAAACTTCTTTATTGCCAAATAGAAATCAGGTATTATGTTTTATTGACTACAATGTTTATTGCAGAGATAATCAACTAATTCATTTCATAGGAATTGATCATTTATTTATATTTTCAGGAACGAGATGATGATTTTGAAGAGCTTGAAAATGAAATTTTAAAGGAAAAGAAGGAAGAAAAGGAAAAAGAAAGACGTAAAGGTAGAAGCAGAGGTGAGTTGCAGTTCTTTATATGTCACACGTTAAATTTTGTAGTGGTATACAAATGAATTAAGTTCTCCCTGTGTGTTTGGTATAACACAGACTCCTTGCCTGGTATTGAAATGGAAATAGATGATATGTCATCTGATACAGCTTCATTTAACAGTTTGTAGTTTTATGTAAAGCAGTATAAAGATTTATGTAAAAACACAATCTTTATTTATATTGATTTTGTATATTGCAATGGTTTTGTTATGTTTGCAGGACGCAGCAGATTCACCGATGCTGATGCATTGGATCCAATGGACCCCGCATCCTATTCTGATATTCCCAGGTTAGTCATGCTCAATACGTAATACCACAATTTCATTTTGTATTTCGCCAATTATTAGAGGTTTCCATGTTTGACTCCAAGGTCATATCCTAGTCAAGTTATACAAGGCCCTATAAATCTCACTAATTTCTTGCTTGTTAAGTTTTTGATTTAGATTTACACAATTTCCCTCTTAGTTGGTTATTGTGAAAATCTTTTTTAATCATTCAGAAGTAACACAGGACTCAACATCTTATTTTGGATAAATACTACTCCCATAAAAAAATTATTTTCAAATTAATATTTGCTTGCATTGTGCCCTGTTCTGCTCATTTCATTTAGTTACAATCTGAAGTTATGTTGTTTTATTTTTCAGGGGTACATGGTCAACAGGTCTTGAGAAGCAAGGTGAAGCCAAAACGGGAGTGGACACCACAGCCTCAGGACCTCTGTATCAGATGCGCCCCTATCCTAGTCCTGGGGCAATCCTCCGAGCAAACAGAGCACGAGATGCTGACATGGAGACAGAATGATCGCCAGCGTTAAAGACATCACTCATAAACATTTAAAAAATCATGCTCAGACAACACAGCTAGAGGATTGTGTTGTGGGCAGGGATCTGTCCAGCATGTCCTTTGGAGAGGCAGTTTTCTGAAAACCTCCTTTTTGGACAGGCAAATATTTTATGGGAATAATTTTTCAATTTTGACTTCTTGGGGAAAATAACCAAATATTTTCCTAACAAACCAGTTTCTAGGACATGGCGGAAGTGTTATTTGCCCCTTTTGACACAATAGGCGATTAATACTAGTGGGTATAGGGTTTCAAGTAGCTGAGTAGCTAGATCTTGATGGACAGGCATTTGGGAATTTTGTTTTGGAAAGGCATTTTCAGATTCCTGGCTAAGATCCTGGTTGTCGGACAGTGCCACAGCATCAGCATACAGAGAACATGAAACCAACATGAAAACACTGATATTGTAAATGAACCCTTAAAATATCCATTTCTATCAACGTTTTAAAAAAGGAAATGTAGTGTGGAATATGTACCCTTGTCATGCATTTCATGACTTGATTATTTTGTTGGTAGAATGTAAATAAATGTATATATTTTCAAAAAAGGATGGGTACATTGACCAACCTGACCTTAATCTGTGGTTGGCCTGGAATTCAGGAGTACACTTTTTAAAAGCCTTATATATTCACATACTCCTGGATAGGCTTTATTGTAACCCCTATATATTAGGATGATGCGTCAGATGCATCCATATCCCAGTCTAAAGGGGATGCACAAAAAGGGTGTATAATTACACGAGACCAAGAGTGAAAGGTTTTCATATGAAAAGGTATTTAAATGTAATTGTCATTTTTCATATCATTTTGTGTACTTTCGGGATTCATTTGATAGCCTGAATAGTTCAGATCTCAAATCTCAACGCTTTAAAACTATGTTTGATATCTTTATTGACCTATTGTATGTTCTGACACACTAAACTAAACAGGAAACAAGTTACTCCAGTAGAAAGGGATCTACCTTTTTTTCCTTAGTGTTCTACAAAGTAAAAAAAAAAGAATATTCCTGTGTTAATTAGATTAAAAAGTGGTATTTTTTTACTTTCTTTGATAAAAATGTGTTGATATTCTGAAATTACTTTGCTGATTGTATAGAAGCATAGTGTCTTAGTGTTGGTCATTTTATCTTGAAATGCGCCTTTGTGGCATGTTTTATTTCAGGGGATTTTACATGTCTTGTTATCTCGTATATAGGATAATAGTTTATGCTATTCATCACTTGCATCAAATGGAATAAAATTTAACTGATATTCTCTGCCTTGTGACTTCTCTTTATTACCCTGTAGATATTGCTACTCTCTAAAATGTTGTTTCTTTTTATTAAACACTTCTTGTCTACTTTATGCTGAACCATCAGGGTAATAAGGAAGACTTATAGCTTGTGTATACTGTACTATAAACCCTTATGCTGCTGGTGACTAAATTTACCAATGCAAAATGATGCGCCACTCTAGTTAAACTTGATTTTCATTGACATGAGTATGGTTAAACATATTTTCCTAGTCAAACGTGGCAATTCATTTTATAAATGTGAGTAATTTTGAGGTATTTATGCTATTTTTACAGTATTTGCCATGCAGTGAAGTAAGTGTCCCCACCCTGGGGCATAAATCAAAACATTGATGATATTTTGCTTTTACTGATAAATATCTTCATAGATTTGACATACATTTCCTTTCTGGGACAGTCTACTGACTGATTAGTGAGTTTCTGTGTGTCATCATTAAAAATATCAATCCTTAGAGACCTGTTTTTGAATAAGGAAGTAACTGCGAATAAGGAAGTGAAAACGAATAAGTAACTGAATAGTGAAAAAGGAATAAGTAGCTAACTTCACTGAGCTCCTGATTGTTTGTTGTTGTGTTTTGCAGTGAGCAGCAGCGGGAACTACATGGACATGTCGGAGATGCCCCTGGACAGCAAGCAGCAGACCATGATGTGGCAGCAGAACACCTACCTGGCTGATTCTGGTATCCAATCAGGAGCCACCACGCAGGTAAACAATACTACTTACCAGGCTCTTAGAAACTGGGTGCCCTAAATTGACAATTGTAAACTTTTGGGTGTCCTAATTTTAAGGGAGACCACAATAAACTCTGATTATACAGGTGAACTTGGATATGACGGACCACTGTAAGACAGACTTTCGTCTATGAGGGACAAGATGCTTGGTCCCAGTCCCATGCATATCAAGTATTTGTTATATGTAAATGACAGACTTCGCATATGAAGGACCAATTTTCCTGGTCCCATTGAGTCTGTCATATCCAAGTTCACCAGTCCTGTAGTCCTATTTACTTAATGAAATGAGGCATAATATCCTCATACAATGTAATAGGAACTTCCTATTATATATATGCTTGAAATTGACAATTTGACATTTAAGAAATTTCTCACAAAACATTTGGGTTACCTGAGGTATGAAGCCCAGATGCCTAGCTAAGACTATGCCACATATTTTCTCGACTCCTGAATCGTTCAATCAAACACATTCACTTGCTGAAATATACAGTCCAATTCATATTGTACAGACAACTTGTACATCATTTCTCTAATCATCCAGTGTAGGCATAGCCCTCCTATATTTCCTTGGTTTACCTTTTGCGAACAAACCCTCACATATTTTCTTTGTTTACCTTTTCTGGATAAGTTGTCAGATATTTATATATTGTTGTTGTGTTGCAGGCGCCCTCTATTAGCAGCAAGGGTCATGGCAAGGACATGGAGGCGGACACGGCCGTGGCCGACAGCAGCATGGACACCTCGCGCATCATGTTCGACTTCGACCAGCAGTTCAACCAGGGCTTCTCTCAGGAGCAGGTGGAGGAGATGAACCAGCAGCTCAACCAGACGCGCTCGCAGCGCGTGTGGGCCGCCATGTTCCCCGAGACGCTGGAGGAGGGCATCCAAATCCTCTCCACACAGATCCACCCTGACCAGCCCACCGCCGTGCAGCGACTAGTAGAGCCTTCGCAGATGCTCAAGCACGCTGTCGTCAACCTCATCAACTACCAGGCACGAGCTAATTCTACTATTCCTAGGTCCTTTCAATGGCTGTTGTATAAGTACTGTAGCCACTCATTTATCCCATCAACTTTAAGGTACAAACAATTTTACCACAGCAATTTTATCAATTCTACAATTCCTTGGTCCTTTGATTGGCCATTCCATAAGCATTCCAGCTAATACCCCTCTCATCGTTAATATATGTACCTCTGCAACTGAAATACCCATCAGAATTTTGTAAAGAGAAGGGAATTTCTTCCCTGTTCCGGGTCACAATATGATGTTATCTCATCACGATATGACTGAAGCTGTTGGAAGCGATGTAAAAACCAAATTCCTCATCCTCATCCTCCACAAGGTGATCTGTAAGTTTGATATCTGCTGTTTTAGGACGATGCTGACCTGGCTACTTGTGCGATCCCGGAGCTGACCAAGCTGATGAACGATGAGGACCAGGTGGTGGCCATGCCGCCATGATGGTCCACCAGCTCTCCAAGAAGGAGGCCAGCCGGCACGCCATCATGAACTCCCCGCAGATGATCGCTGCTCTCGTCAACGCCATGGTCAACACCACGGACGTGGAGACCAAGCGCTGCGGTGCCGGCACCCTGCACAACCTCTCGCACCACAGACAGGGACTGCTCGCCATCTGCAAGTCTGGCGAAAAAACCAGCCCTCGTCAAGCTGCTCAGGTAAAAAAAATCATGGCATTATAGTTATTTCTATTTTAATTTAGTAGATATAGGTGAACCCCCCCACATAGATAAGTATACATGAACTCAAGTTGCCATTGACTTTAAAGGAAATTCTAAACAAAAATAAATATGAATATTGCAGAACTCCCAATTTGTGAAAAAACTGAATTTAACATACTACTATTTTGAACATCTGATATGAATGTTTAATCAATTAGCTTATGTTGTGGAGTCTTAGAAGGTTACGCTGTGAAGGGCCTACCTCAGTTGTATTCATTGGGCACTGTCTTATCTCTTGGAGTTCCCCCCTGGTGTCTGTTCTTTTCTACGCCATCACCACCCTTCACAACCTGCTGCTCCACCAGGAGGGCTCCAAGATGGCGGTCAGGCTTGCCGGCGGCCTCCAGAAGATGGTGGTCCTCCTGCAGCGCAACAACGTCAAGTTCCTGGCCATCACGACAGACTGCCTGCAGATCCTGGCGTACGGCAACTAGGAGAGCAAGCTGATCATCCTGGCGAGCGGCGGCCCCGGGGAGCTGGTGCGCATCATGCGCTCCTACACCTACGAGAAGCTGCTCTTGTTGTCCAAATGACGCCTGGACTGCAGGCTAATACTATGTCATTCACATATTCTTACCATTGTCTCTGCAGCCACGTACGCCGCGGCGGTTCTGTTCCGCATGTCTGAGGACAAGCCCCAGGACTACAAGAAGCGCCTGTCTGTGGAGCTGACGAGCTCCCTCTTCCGTAATGATCGGGTACCTTGGAATGAAGTGAGTTGTTGCTGCACAGCTTTTGGTTCTTTTTACACTCTTCCGTTACATTTTACGTTCTTCGCATTGGAGGGACATCTTGTCGTGGCTCTGAATTTTCACAGAAACAACGCAAAATTTCCATTTTTTTCTTACGGCCAGAACATGAAACCTCTATTCAAAAACACACATTTAAATGTAGTTTTCCTGCAGAAAAGGTGAATTTGTTGATTGGTTTGTCTGTGCTGAAAGACTTGAAAACTGCATTTCTTTTTCATCGAGTTGTACAATTAATTAACTTAAGATAATTTAATCATATCCATGCAGTCAATAATGATTTTTTTCACAAAAAAATATTTGACCCTTTTCTGTAAAAGAATTATTGACTCCTAATCAGCATTGTTCATTATGTATCCAATTAAATGGTGTAGTTGATCTTGAAGGGGAACTTGGGGAAGAACAAATCATAGGTTTATATGAAAGTTCATGGACATAGCTCAACATCTGTCACATACAGAGAAGCCCTAGAGCTCCACACAAGGAGAAATCTAAAATTGCAATTAGTGAATAGCACCTCATCTGAGTCAAGGCCGCCGCCATCTTGGATCTGAGTCAACTCATGCTGCTGTAGTCAATGTAATTGTGTGGCAAGCAGCTTAGCGGGTGTATTAGATAAAGCCAGTAGCTCTGTCTAGAAGGTAGATATTTCACTGCTCTGAAGCACATTCAGGATGTTTAGATATGCAAATCCCTACGACTTTGAACCAAGAGTGGCTGAAGGTGATCAGGTGGATTATATGGACATCAGTTCAAGGTGTTGATGAATTTGATGGTCAAGATGTGGAAACAGAGGGCTGGCGCTTAAATAGCATGTTGTGGTGCACCTGTCAGACTTCTTTCCTTCTTTAAATTATCAGGCCCCTTCCAAAGGTATTCTTAACATTTCTTTTCTATAATCTTCATGAATATGTACACAATTACTAAAGGAAATGAAGATGATTGCTGTTCCCAGGAATGCTAGTCACTTCCTGTTTACCACCTTGTGTCCCATGGGGTCTAGATGTGTAATGCCAATTGGACAAGGTCAATTACCCTATGTGTGTCCCTTTCCTTTACTTACTTTTGTTATTACCCTAGGGACCTAGACATAAGACAAAACCCCAGTTGTAACACAACTAACAAAATCCTGCACAGTCTATTCTCAGTGGATTAATAAAGACCATGTTGAGGTACCTATGAAAATTGCCATTCACCCTGAAAGTTAGCTGTTAGGGTTGCTAAAGTCTGTACATCAGATCAAAATAATGAAGAGTATGATTATTAATCATCAGTCATTAAGAGAAGGTTGGTAATGAGTAAATGAAAATGTCATTGATTCTATCATAAATAAAAGAAAGGGTCATTTGCAATTTGAGATATTTTGATTTCAACCTTCCTCTATATTGCAGTTCTATTTAGAAATGTATTTCTTCCCAGTGAAAATGGGGTCATGACTGACTATGACCTTAGCTGTTTCAATTTTGTAAGTTATGGAATGATATTTACCCTTCTCATACTGGCTTAATATTAAACATTTAATGCACGCACCTGTGCTTATATTCGTTGAGCAACTGAATGAAGGTAAATCATGTTGAGACTAGTAAATGTATACCAATAAAGTAAATAAATCCCGAAATTGATAAATTGCAAGAACACTTCTGCTTGAAATAAGAGATTTATGAACATTGGTTACCAGATATTATATCCTTGAAGAAAGTAAGACTAGATGCAATAGGAGTCGCATGGAGCATGATAAAAGGTGTATCAATTGTGACTGTTTCTTTTTTTGAAGAAGTGTGAGAGATTATGCACACCTATTTCACAAGTACCCAAAGCTTCTAAAAAAGCATCCCTCTTCAGAACCTTGTTAACTGTACTCTGAAGTAATCCTGACTGCAGTGTGTGATTCCTGGCATAATCCTCTTCAGTGAAGTGGTCTGAACATACATATGCATACTTCAGGACAGGTGGGTTTAAAAGTTTCATGGGTGCTAACCACTGTTTTTGTCTAAATTTACTACTAGGAAATCTATGGCCGCTTTCTCCACTATCGTGTCTTTTTTTACTGCCAATTGATGCACATGATTTCACCAGTTTCTTGTTTGATACACGTTTTCATGCAACTTGTGCAGAGAGCTCTTGTAAGGAGCACTGCTGTTTCCGTTATGTACACTGCCCAGAGGTAGCTAGGAGACAGGATGTGATCTCTGCCACCCAATGTGTTATAGCTGATAGCTTTGGAAAAACATGGCCGCAGCCAGTGGCTGCCACAGGCTGTCCAGGAGGATGGCAATACGCAAAAATCTCCCCTCATGGGATCACTGAGAGAAAAAGAATGGCAGCATCCAGGGTCTTAGCCAGGATTTCAAGAATGCCTGTCTAAAACAGCTATTTCAAATTATCTGCCCGTCCAGATTTAGCTACTTATCTACTTCAAATCCTTATACCAGCTACTATTAATAGCCTAGTGTGTCAAAAGGGGCATTTTACACTTCAGCTATGTCCTAGAAGATGGTTTGTTGGGAAAATATTTGGTTATTACACTCCAAAAGTCAAAATTGAAAAATCATCATAGAATTTTTTGCCTGTCTAAGCAGGAGGTTTTTAGGAAACTGCCTGTCCAAAAGACAGGTAGGACGGGTCCTGGCCAAGTCCCTGGCAGCATCCTGTTCTTGAAGTGTATTACTTTCATATAAGCTGATGTGTCTGTGAGCCTTTAGGGCCCCTTTAACACCTGGTTTGATAATCAAAAAGGAGACATTAGTCTTTAATAAGCGACAACATGTTCCTCTTAGCTTTGCATTTTTGCACCTGCGATTAACCTGCGATTTGATCGCATCTTATCTCAACATTGTGTTTATCTTAGACCTTTTGTTTTGGAAGTTTGTTTATTTGACACACACAGGGTTGATGTATTATCGTGGTTATTGTGAGACTAATTATTATTCCTTTGCTTCTGCTTATGAGTTCATTAACAAAACCACAAAGCCAGTGTTCTTCCTTGTCTGCTCTGGAAATTGTGCTGAAGTTCGAGTGCGATTATTTTTTACTTAATTAAGGGGAAGACCAAGGATTTGATAGTGGGGGTTCCTTACAAGGTACTTGCTGTTCAATACATGATCATTTCTAGCCATGCCATCCTTTCATAATGAATTGTCTTATATGCTTAGAAAGGGGTAAAAGTTCCACTAAAAGTTGTGATTGAATGAATTGTCTTAATTTTACCGTAAATGGTGAGAAAATTGATTAAAAACGTGGATGAATGAATTGAACAATTTTTCCCCGAAAAAAAACACAAGAAAAAAACAAAACAATAGAAAGACGGGTTGATGAGAGGCCTCACTTCTAACAAGAGCATAGGATGAACACTGCCTTATTGGTTTACCACTGTGAGGCGACATGTGCTGATGTGTGTGTGTTGGTGTTTTTCAGCCGGCGGGTTTTGATGACATGGGCAGCATGTTGGCTCCTGACGAGACTTACAGGGAACAGATGATGAACTACAACCAGCCCCCACAGCAGCAGCAACACGACACTTCCCACGGCAGCATGCACAGCGGCAGCCAGCACGACATCAACAGACAAGGTAAGCACTAGATGCACATGCCTCCATACATATGATAACCACACAGAATTTGATTGTTATTTTTCTCACTAGAATAAGAGAAAGGGGATAGGTACTGGTAGCATGCACAATGGCAGCAGCCCAGCATGACATGAACAGACAAGCCAAGCAGGTGGGCTTGGTCATTACGTACTGTGAAAGCTTTTTTCCATTTGTCAGTCACATGTGATCATGATAGGGAAATTCGGAAATTCTCTGAAGGCCAGACAAGGAGGAGTAACCAGATAAATAAAAAAGAACAAAAAAACATTAACAGTTAATGAATTAACCATAGTCCATGCATGAGACAAAAATGCCTGGTTATTTTGGTAAAATCTATCTAGACTTTGGCTGCATAAAATAAAGTAGAAAAATTAATCAGAACTTGCGAACTTATTATTTGGGATATTCTATCAAAACATATATGCTTACTAGGAACAAAAAATGATTGACCAATTCCGATGAACAAATAACCAAATGTTTAAGTCCCCTGATTCCTGTCACAAATATTCACCATATTCTTTCCAGTTTGTTCCAGGCTTTGACTCTAATGTGCCAGTAGATTCCATGCAAGGCCTAGACCTTGGCAGCCAGCAGGGGAGCAACTTCGGACACATGGACCAGCTTCTCGACCTCGGAACAACCAGAAACGACCTCAACTTCGAGAACCTCGACAACATGCCTCCCCCACCACAGAACAACCAGATGGCTGCGTGGTTCGACACCGACCTGTAAATGCTCCGCCGCATAGCTCTCGTAAACGGAGGTGGAAAAAACAGATAATTGCAATAGTGGACTGGTTATCACCAGAGAGTGCAAATACCATACTTGACCTTGATCAGCCACGTGGCCGCAATGAGGTCAAACAGGATTTTGACCTTCTGAAGGTCAAAGGTTGGACAATGAGAGGTTGAGGCCATTATTTATGAAACTGTGCAAGTTGTTTCAAGGGCGAAAGCTGCATATGTTGGACAACCAAAAGTTTTAATATGAATTTTGGCTGGATCAATTTTTAGGTCTGGCGTTTGCAGCTTTGGTTCGTTTTGGATATGTACCATAGTTGAGTAAACGATAATTAATCTATATGTTTGAGAGGGAAGATGCAGACCAGTGCCAGAGGACCACTGTCGCCATTTGAGGTTTGATAGAAAAGCGTCAATTGACAATAAATCATGTCTGAAACTGCAGAACCGTCAGGAGTAGGAGCTTGATCATGACATTGATATTTTCAACCATTTATGCCCATAGCAAAATCATCCTTTTGTCAAGCAAATAATTTTCATTTGAGAAAACATGAAAGGTATTAATGTGTACATTCATTGTCTTCTAATGAAGTCTCATTAAATACTTTTATCTTATTTCCTTTAATGAAATGGTATTTATACCTTTGTTGTGGATGTGAATAGGGAGAAATTGCGAAGTTTGACGGTCGTCTCTGCAGGTCTGCGTTGAAAACGAGGCTGGGATTGGGAACACTCCATGTATGTAGTCCATGATGATGCAGTTGTATTTCACGCCCCCTCATAATTGCACTGTGTAGTACTATGATATGTTGATAGGTGGCGCTAGTGTGACAGCCCCCCATGGGATGGAGACGAAAGGATAGTGTACCTTAAGGGCCGTGGAGGTTCTTGATCAACCTGACTCAATCTGCTTGTGTGCTGAATGATAGAATTCTCTGACACGAATTCTGTTCTTTTCTCTGTAGCGGGGGTGTTTCTCGTAGAGGCCCATGCAGTCAGTGGAGGACAGGAAGGCCTTTCCCGCTGTGCCTTGATTGGGAATCAAGTTCTTGCCAGAGTGAACAATAAAACAGTAGTACAACTCGGGAGTAGTTCTTCTTGGTTCGGAATTGTGAGGTCCAGGTGCTGTTTTGAGCCACAGTGGGAAAGACGCTTCGGCTTGTACAAATGTGAGGGCTCTGTACATAGAGGGGGGTAGGTTGTACAGTGGGACGCATGAGGGGGTCTGTCATGCCAGTGCTTGTTTGTGATGATTTAGCGTGCAAGATCAGTGTATCGCTTTAGACAGAAACGGACTTGACCAGCTGATAAACAAGTGGCAACAGTATTGCTCACTTGTGCTTGCCAATCATGTCGCCTGACAGTGCATGCTGTATATAGGTGGCAGCACTGACAGACAGTTGGCAGCACTGGCCACATCTTGCTGATAGTGTGCGAGATGGCTTTACTGTGCTTGTCTAACATATAGATGTCAGAGCTATCAAATTCCCATCTCGCCAAACCAGGTCTGAGATGGGTCTATCGGCATCGCCAGTCAAGGTGTATCTGTAGTCGCAGTGCTGTAGGGTGCGTTTGTATATTTATATCAACTTGATCGTCACATTGTAACCAAAAAAATGCACATTCATTCATTTATTATTCTAGCCAATCAGATCACCCCGAAGCTGACCAAGCTCGGTTCTAGTTTTTTATCATGTGATTTTAACTTCTTTTTTTTAGTAGTGTAGTTTATCAAATGCATGCTGCCTTTAGGCCTAGACTTTGTATTCTGTCATGTTTTTTGCATAGTTTATTAAGAAAATGTAGTAAGGTCAAAAAAGTTTTGTCATAATCTAGTATTTGTTGCTATCATTTGTGTTTCGTATGTCGGCCATCCCGTTGTTAATCTGGTGGGTATTTTGAAACTGTTGCTTACCGAATCTCTGAAGATCCTAAACATGCCTTCATACCTAAGTATAGGTTGCGGGAGAACAGTGATTGACAGTTTCAAGAGCCCCACCTGCCATCCTGTTGTGCGGAACATGTATGAGAATCTCGAAACTGCACTCATATCCCAGGTATCAAGAAACCAGCAATACCTTTATGAGTACAATATTGGTGATGGGAGTATGATGTAGATGGGGTCTGCAGTTTCGAGATTCCCATTCTTTTCTTAACTGTCGCGTCCATCATGTCAACGTCTTTTCACAATGTACATTTGAAATAAAATAAAGATGGCATTTTGCATAAAATATTTGTTTCTTTTGTTATGTATACTTAAATGAATGATTCAAGGAGACTGTGTTACTATTCACATTCATTCTGTCCTAGCCCTTGAAATATTCGGTTTACAATACTTAATTTCTCAAGCTAATTTCATTAAATATTGTTTAAAATAAATACTGCAATACTATGAATATGTATACAATGTAGCAAAGGAGAGGAAAAACTTGCAAAGAATGTGTACACCATCAAACAAAGCCCTTGGCCTTCTATATCCCATTCATTGTAGCTACCAAAACCGCCTGGCAATTTAGGTGATTTCTCCAACAGCGGCTGTACTAAAAAAATATTTAAAGGATAATTATGCACCAGCACGAACTACAACTCGCCAAATAATTTGACAAATTGACGCTAAATTTTGAATAAAATTATGACAGGTTCAGAAGACTGGTTAAGTACATCTCCAAGCACAAGTAGGATAAAAAAACCTTCTCCAGTTTGAGTTGTGAGATCAGTACTTTTCATAGCTATGCTGACAACCCATTACCACCTGTACAGCAAAGAGGGACTTCAGGCACAGCGCAGTAGGATCCTGCCCTGATAGCCGAGTGGGTGCTGTCTCTCACCACTGCCTGGTATCAAATTGGCCAGGCTTAGGGTTAGGCAGTGATTTTCACTGGATACTATGTGGGCAGACCACAAGGAAACCTGCTGCAGAACATGCATCTTAGTATTACCTGGTACTTTGCCAGGCTTAGGGTTAGGCAGTGATTTTCACTGGATACTATGTGGGCAGACCACAAGGAAACCTGCTGCAGAACATGCATCTTAGTGTTACCTGGTACTTTGCCAGGCTTAGGGTTAGGCAGTGGTTTTCACTGGATACTATGTGGGCAGACCACAAGGAAACATGCTGCAGAACATGCATCTTAGTATTACCTGGTACTTTGTGGCCTCCTTAGGGTTAGGCAGTGATTTTCACTGGATACTATGTGGGCAGACCACAGGGAAACCTGCTGCAGAACATGCATCTTAGTATTACCTGGTACTTTGCCAGGCTTAGGGTTAGGCAGTGTTTTTCACTGGATACTTATTGGGCAGACCACAAGGAAACATGCTGCAGAACATGCATCTTAGTATTACCTTGTACTTTGCAAGGCTTAGGGTTAGGCAGTGGTTTTCACTGGATACTATGTGGGCAGACCACAAGGAAACCTGCTGCAGAACATGCATCTTAGTATTACCTGGTACTTTGCTAGGCTTAGGGTTAGGCAGTGATTTTCACTGGATACTTAGTGGGCAGACCACAAGGAAACATGCTGCAGAACATGCATCTTAGTATTACCTGGTACTTTGCCAGGCTTAGGGTTAGGCAGTGGTTTTCACTGGATACTATGTGGGCAGACCTGCTGCAGAACATGCATCTTAGTATTACCTGGTACTTTGCCAGGCTTAGGGTTAGGCAGTGATTTTCACTGGATACTATGTGGGCAGACCACAAGGAAACCTGCTGCAGAACATGCATCTTAGTGTTACCTGGTACTTTGCCAGGCTTAGGGTTAGGCAGTGATTTTCACTGGATACAATGTGGGCAGACCACAGGGAAACCTGCTGCAGAACATGCATCTTAGTATTACCTGGTACTTTGCCAGGCTTAGGGTTAGGCAGTGGTTTTCACTGGATACTATGTGGGCAGACCTGCTGCAGAACATGCATCTTAGTATTACCTGGTACTTTGCCAGGCTTAGGGTTAGGCAGTGATTTTCACTGGATACTATGTGGGCAGACCACAAGGAAACCTGCTGCAGAACATGCATCTTAGTGTTACCTGGTACTTTGCCAGGCTTAGGGTTAGGCAGTGATTTTCACTGGATACAATGTGGGCAGACCACAGGGAAACCTGCTGCAGAACATGCATCTTAGTATTACCTGGTACTTTGCCAGGCTTAGGGTTAGGCAGTGGTTTTCACTGGATACTATGTGGGCAGACCTGCTGCAGAACATGCATCTTAGTATTACCTGGTACTTTGCCAGGCTTAGGGTTAGGCAGTGATTTTCACTGGATACTATGTGGGCAGACCACAAGGAAACCTGCTGCAGAACATGCATCTTAGTGTTACCTGGTACTTTGCCAGGCTTAGGGTTAGGCAGTGATTTTCACTGGATACAATGTGGGCAGACCACAGGGAAACCTGCTGCAGAACATGCATCTTAGTATTACCTGGTACTTTGCCAGGCTTAGGGTTAGGCAGTGTTTTTCACTGGATACTTAGTGGCTAGACCACAAGGAAACATGCTGCAGAACATGCATCTTAGTATTACCTGGTACTTTGCCAGGCTTAGGGTTAGGCAGTGTTTTCCACTGGATACTATGTGGGCAGACCTGCTGCAGAACATGCATCTTAGTATTACCTGGTACTTTGCCAGGCATAGGGTTAGGCAGTGATTTTCACTGGATACTATGTGGGCAGACCTGCTGCAGAACATGCATCTTAGTATTACCTGGTACTTTGCCAGGTTTAGGGTTAGGCATTGTTTTTCACTGGATACTTAGTGGGCAGACCACAAGGAAACCTGCTGCAGAACATGCATCTTAGTGTTACCTGGTACTTTGCCAGGCTTAGGGTAAGGCAGTGTTTGTCACTGGATACTATGTGGGCAGACCACAAGGAAACATGCTGCAGAACATGCATCTTAGTATTACCTGGTACTTTGCCAGGCTTAGGGTTAGGCAGTGATTTTCACTGGATACTATGTGGGCAGACCACAAGGAAACATGCTGCAGAACATGCATCTTAGTATTACCTGGTACTTTGCCAGGCTTAGGGTTAGGCAGTGATTTTCACTGGATACTATGTGGGCAGACCACAGGGAAACCTGCTGCAGAACATGCATCTTAGTATTACCTGGTACTTTGCCAGGCTTAGGGTTAGGCAGTGTTTTTAACTGGATACTATGTGGGCAGACCACAAGGAAACATGCTGCAGAACATGCATCTTAGTATTACCTGGTACTTTGCCAGGCTTAGGGTTAGGCAGTGGTTTTCACTGGATACTTAGTGGGCAGACCACAGGGAAACCTGCTGCAGAACAAGCATCTTAGTATTACCTGGTACTTTGTGGCCTCCTTAGGGTTAGGCAGTGGTTTTCACTGGATACTATGTGGGCAGACCACAGGGAAACCTGCTGCAGAACATGCATCTTAGTATTACCTGGTACTTTGCTCAATTAACGTTTATTATCTGTGGAAATCAGAGGAAAAATGTGTAAGACTATGCTCAATGGTTACAAATTGCAGAAATCAGATGAATCAATGAAAAGACACTGAATAAATGAAAATGAGAGTTGATGCCCATAGTTACGGATTTGTTAAGAGAAATGAAAGTAGATGCTCAATTTTGCTTTCCAACTAAAATACATAAATCATAAATAGTGTCACAATTCCTGTCTAACTACATAAAATACCTTAAAAACCCATACGATTCCTGATTCTAATCACTAAAACCTTAGATGAGCAACCACAAGTTATATTGGTCCAAGCTAAAACATACTACACGTGTAGTGTCTTTTGACGTCACAGGGATGTGAGTAGCAGTCATATTGGTCCTGTTAGATGTAATTTTATTGTCTTTAGGTATTGTAGTGTGCAAAATAGCAGGCTTGCGGAGCAAGGTTCTGAAAGTAATTAACGAATTAACACATACTTTGGGTGTTGTAATGGATGATCAACGTTTGTGGTTTTGAACAAGACCCACGTCGAACACGAGGCTCAACCAAACCAAAGAAAACTTGGCCCTGATTGGCTGCGGCGTCTCCCCTGTTACCCTCGTGACTTCTTCACTTTTCTCGGTTTCGCCGAGGGCAAGCACACAGGTAAAACAAGCACAATGGGCAAGCACACAGGTAAAACTCCAAGTTAAAACTAAATTTCTCGCCTGTCCGTGGGTCTATTTTAATGCGGTTTAGATCGATAGAACCGCCAGAATTTATTGTACTGGCCATTGAATTCTCGTCAAAATCAGTTGCGAAATATGAATGAAAGTGGCCGCTACTACATGTATATCCACGTTAAAACTGAATTTCTCGCCCGTCCGTGGCTCAATTCTCGGCTCGCTTCCTGGCCATACCACGCCGTGGCCGCTACTATACTATATCCAAGTTAAAACTGAATTTCTTGCCTGTCCGTGGGTCAATTTTAATGCGGTTTAGATCGATAGAACCGCCAGAATTCATTCTACTGGCCATTGAATTCTCGTCAAAATCAGTTGCGAAATATAAATTTTAAGACAGTTTAAAATCGTAATGTTTTGTATGCCATTATAGCATTCTCATATAGCAACCGCCATTCCATATAACCTATAATGTTGGTGGTCAAGGCCGATTCCCACCCGGATGCAACCGGGTGAGGCCACCCGGTTTTCTGACCTTTGACCTCAACAAGTATGTATCACAAATATATGTCATACAGGCTTTAAAATGAGGTAATTAAGATATAGAGACCATGAAACAATAGGTACAGGCAAGACACATGTAAAAAATTCATTTAGGGTCTTTCTTATATGGGAACCAATCTGCAATCAAACTGTTTTAAACTGAGGTGACCTTGACCTTTCATGAGATCTGCCTCTTTATGAATTTCAAGTTTGGCGCCTGTGGTCAAACTGGGTCAAGCTCTGTTCAACATTCAAACAATCAGCAATCCCAAGACAAGTGCTCTGGTCATAATACCCTATATATAACATATATGGAATACTAGTTCATTTCATTTCAATTTCTGATCATGCTATAATAGCGATTAAGTATGTCCCGTTGGGCCGTGTGGTGAATAAAGCTTCGTCGCTGCATGATGTCAACCCGTTCTCGGCGCTTTGCGCCTTGAACGGGTTGACATCAGCTCCTCAGCTTTATTCGCCACACGGCCCTCCGGGCCATACTTAATCCCTATATTAATTTACGGTCAATCAATGTTGTATTTTGGTCAGAAGTAAAAAAAAAAATGACCATCCAAAGCTTCGCTCGCTTCCTGGCCATGCCAGCGTCATATTAATCCAGCATGTATGTGTATAGTGCATATTTCATATTGATCATGATTTACATTAGTTCGAGCAACTCTAACAGTGGCACCGGCCGATGTTTACTATATGCTATGTCTGGCCTACACCAAGTGTAGGCCAATAGACATAGCATATATAGTAAACATCGGCCGGTACCACTGTTAGAGTTGCTCGAACTAGATTTACATCAATTATGCTATATTTTCACTGGCCAATCTTAAAATGCTTGTCTAGGCAGGGCATATACTGGTGTGGTATTTTAAAACCAGGTTGACCAAAATTAGCAAACTTATTTTTTCAATGTCATACTTTGTGTGACCTAAAAGGGGGCTGACACAGAATTCTAATTGCAAAGGTAGTGGGGGGGGGGGGAGTTGTTTTATAGAGAGGATTTGCTGGACAGTCAAATCAGGTAGAAATAGATCTTGCCATGAAAATGTCCAATTTTTATATGTAGGAGTATTGTCAAATCTCAGAACCCCCTCCCTCCCTCTGTCCAACCTATGCTTTGTTTCTGCATGTGTATTATTATCATTAGTACTTCTATTGGCCATCAATAGTATCATTGGGAAATAACTTTTGTTTTTGATTGATTGATGACATCAGGAAAATTGCACCTCTTTAATAATAATAATAATAATATTGTCATTTGATATTGCGCCCTTTCCATATATACATGCTCAAAGGCGCATTACATTCATTGTCAGAGGATAGATGTTGATATCCACATAGTTATTTGATAAATACATCTTTGAACAGATGTGTTTTCAATTGTCGTTTGAAGATTGCCACACTCCCAGCTGCTGGAATATTATTTGGGAGCTGATTCCATAGTTTTGGGGCACAGGCACTAAATGATCTGTCACCGTAGGTTTTCATGTTGGTTCTTGGCTCGCAGAGTAAGTTCTTGGATGTTGATCTCAGTGTCCGTGGTGGGACATACTCTTTCAGCATTTCCCTCAGGTAAGAGGGTGCAGTTCCATGCAAACACTTGTACGCCAGGAGAAGAATCTTGAATTCAATTCTCTTCCTGACTGGTAACCAGTGAAGTTCCTTTAGTACTGGAGTGATACCTCTTTGAGCGCAGGGATGAAAATTGCAGTTCATTGAAACAGTGTTTCAATTTTTAATAACTGAACCCTTCAGTTTGGATGCTATGCACACCAGTAATAGTCTGTGTACAAAGCAGCACCATTCTCTCATGGAATATTTCAGAGACTGAAAACACACAACTGGTAGTGGAATAAAAGAAAGAGTTATATTATTGAATTCATGCATGGGTAGCCGCTCTAATTTAATTTCTTTGTTATGGGTATTTCATATTGTAATGAGGCAGGGTGGCTATTGTTTGACAGGTGCCTTTGTCTTGATGCGGGCAGGTATTAAGACATGCAGAGACACCTGGTGGCAGTGTTTGTAACTACAATGAAACCCACCTGAGGGATATTTCTCAGTTGAGGGTGGAAGGGTGGTGCTTACCAGAAGTGCTTGCACTCATCACAAGTAATCTGAGAGCAGCAAAATTCCAACAGTAATTCCTTTTGACCTCTCTGATGTTAAGTGAGGTATTGGATTACTTAGCATTTTGGGTTCAGGTTAGGGATAGATGGTGTGCTGGATAATCAAAGGGCAAAATCTTTGTGACAAATGTTGTTATTTGTTTAATTGGGATGTTTTAATCCATAAATGATCATTATGGCTAAAAATTTCAGAACACTACCAGCAACTATGCTTCTAATATTTTGCAAAATTATTCTTAATCCTCAAGTTATTGTCAAATGTATGAAAGATTCAGAAAACAATTTCAAGGGTAACCTTTCAGCATTAGTGGGTTAAAAACTTAAAACATCCGGAAAAGATAGATAGAGGGCAAGTGATGAATAAAATTAATGAAACTCGACTGATTGCCTCCTTATGTATGTAGGAAATTGAGGGTTTGGACATGATTATAGTGAATTAAGGAATCCTCTTTATAGCTTCTTGGATTAGATTATTTTTGTATAGATATATCTTAGGCCTAAAAAAATAAATTGTTTGTTTCCTGTAACGGCCCGGGAAAAAATAGGGTAGGTAGGTCGGTAAAAAGATTTTTTTTGCATTATTTTTTTGGTCAAAAATGTGTGTTTTATGCATGTTTTACGTTGATTGGGAGTTGGGAGGGCAATAAAAACTTTAGGGTAGGGAATTTTTTGAATAAAAACTTGTTAGGGTAGGGTTACAGGAAACAAACAACTTTTTATTTTAGGCCTTATATGCTATGGACATTCACAACTATAAATATATGTAACTGTATTTCATGATTGTGATGTTTTCTGCTAAGAAATTTTCCCGATCAATGATCTATCAATCACTAATCATTGAATGATGTCTGCGACCCTAGAGTGCATTCGTCAACATCTGGTTACTACTCTATCGAGCAAGATCATCTTGTTTTCCGCTGGATTGATGTTGATTGATCAAATTGGTCATTCTCCAAGGTTGAATGAATAGAATATCATTTTATTTGTACAATATTCATTTAAATGTTGTGTTTTATTACATATTTTAGATCATTTGAAATAAAGATTGAAATGGGCTTTTAAGGGATGACACAAGCAATTTATGTATTTAGAGGGTCTTGATGTATGTAATGTTCCTCTTTATAATAAGTAGAAATCTCCTGTAAAAACAATTAATTGTGAAAAGAAATATTTTGGCAACAAATTATTTTTACAGAATACATTCAATTTTTGTTCTGATGTATGTTGTGGCGGTATGAAAATAATACTATTGATACCTAAAGATTACATTTTCTTCTTCACCTGTTTCTAGGGATTAAAAGTTGGAGACAGGATTCTGAAAGTTAACGATACAAGCTTCCGTGATATTACGCATGGTGACGCAGTGAAGGTAATCCAGGCCTGTGATAGGATGGTGATCAGCGTCACCTCATCTCAATGTCACAAAATGCCAGGTAAGTCCTCTCGCAGGGTTTGACTATCGGGGTGGAAGGGTGGTAATTCATTATCATTTTTCCAGTTGGGCAATATAGGCAAAATGTAAGATTAGCTGGTGGGTAACCTTACACTTGAGGGAATACACAATAAACTCAATAAAATTCATAAGTTCACTTGCAACTTTGTAATGATTTTGAAATAAATGGATTTGATCACATTCACCATGCTATGACATTTCTAAAAAATTACAGTACCCATGCCCTATGTTCTGCTTAAAGATGCAAATGCACCAAGGAGCACTCAGAGATTCCAAAGGGCTATCCCTCGTTTGTGTCTGATTGTCTAAAGGGTATTTTTTTTAATTTTAAAGACATACCCTGTTTCTGGAAACAAGCAATTCTACATCAATGTTTGATAGATACTTTCAGCACAATGAGGGCCAAGAATTACTTAATATCCTAGTAGCATATTTCTTACTGAGGTACAAAATGCAATAGAATAAACATTGCACACCTTTTACCACATGCAGTTTTAATTTAGCCCTTTTGTAAATAACAAAAAAACAATACATTATTTTTTCAATTGTTGGAAATTAATCAATTTTCTGAACTGCATGTAGTATTGGCATGGTGAAATACATATGATATATTGCAATGTATTTGATTTAAAGCTATATAATCAATTACATTTGTACATTTCTTTTTATAAATGAAAAAAATGCATTGTTACATGTTCTCCTTTAGATAGATCAGTCATCCGTTTGCTTTGATATCTGTCTGTTGTGAACATATGTAGCCCTTGTTGTAGAGTGTAGCTTGTATTTCCTGTCAAGTATTTGTCTGTTATGAACATAGGCAGCTCTTATTGTATATGTCTGCTCAATACCCTGTATTTGCTGTGTGTACCTTGCAGGCCGCAGGAGTTCTGTAGGCTCCATCCACGCTGTTTCTGACAGCGCGTCCCAGGTGAAGGGGGTGACCCTGACGGCTGGCTGGGCTGCACTATCAGGGGGTAAGTTATCATCACTATCATTATTAACCCTTATGCTGCTGGTGGCTAATATTTGGCCATTACAAAATGATACAAAAAATGGAAAAATGACTGAAACCCTGGCAAATAATGTCATCGGAGAGTACTCAGTGAGAGCTATCCAATGAATACCAGCATGACAGGGTTTAGATGGTTTTCAAAAATCTTTTTATCCTTGTTCTTTGAAGAAAGTAATATTAGCATTGGAATGGTTAAGACAATAGCAGCCTGTGACATGCTAACAGCTCATGAGTTGTCTACCTGCGTCCCATTGCCCTCTTCATTGCACCAGCCATCAGCATTCTCTTTGAATAGAGAGATTACTATCTGTGACATTCATATCTCTGCTAGTTAGGCTCAGATTTTTATGTTACCTTAGCATAGCATTTGTAATTAAATCTAAGGGAGGGGTCACGGACATCAGCAGGGATTGATACTTTATTAGAGTTAAAAGTTCTTTTTATTAGAACAGGTATATTTTAAGCCAAATTCTGCACTATGCTAATAACATCTAGTCACTATAATAGAACAAAAGATTATTTCTGGAATGCCTAGACAATGCTAATAATGAGTAAAGGTGTTAATTGACCTGGTGAGGATAACAGGCAACACTGCTGCTGTCAGCTGTGGTGGAGTGCATTTTTTATTACCTTAGTTTGCATCAGGCTAAATTTATCTGAATAGTTGATTTTCTGAACTAACCTGGTAAAGCACCTGAATATATGGGAGAAGAAAAAATATTCACTTTTTCATTTCAATCACTACTACATTTCTCTGGTACATATTTGAATTTTGAATACCAAAAATATAATTTTAATAAAACTGAAACATATTTTTTTAGCACATTCTTCAAGTGGAGAATGGATTTCAAAGTCAGTGTTTTATTTTGCGACTGTAAAAACTGTGTTTTAAGCAAGAAGAGGGAACTCTTACTAGCTGTTGAATTTACCACTGTATCTAGAATTGCACTATTGTATCAGTACACTATACATTTCTATAGATAGAAATCAACCTAAACTCAATTTACTTATCAAATGAAGCATTGTAAAAAGACCAGTAAACTTTTCATTTTATTCATATTCATTACTGATATGCAGAAAATGGGTGATATTATATATAGATCTGGAAAGGAACTTAATATATTAATTACTATAATATATACTGTATGAAGTCTGGCGTACCTGGGTTTACGTACAAGCTGGCACATAAGATGCCTACCTATGTATGTGGTATTGTATATGCTCATAGATGTATCTAACCTCATATAACCCTCACTCAGTTGATTTATGATCTCTGTAGCCACAGCTGCCAGCATGGCTGCTACAACTAGTGTACAAGGGTGGCAGAAATAATAGCTGGGACTATCACATTTTCAAAACATTTAGTAAATAAGTTATATAAGTCAAAAAAAGTAGTAGAAGTAGCAGTATTAGTATATGTTTGTTGTTGTTGCTGTTGTTGTTGTTGTTGTAGTGGTAGTAGTAGTAGTAGTAGTGGTAGTAGTAGTAATAGTAGTAGTAGTAGTAACAGAATTATCATTATTATTACTATGATTATTATTAGTAGTATTATTATGTTATTATCATTATTAATATTATTATTATTATTATTGTTATTATTTTTATTATTATTATCATTATTATTATTAGTATTACTATTATTATTATTATTATTATTATTATTACCATTATTATTATTATTATTATCACTATTATTATTATTATTATTATTATTATTATGTTATTATTATTATAATTATTATTATTATTATTATCATTATTATCATTACTAGTAGTAGTTGTAGTAATAGCAGCATTCATGAGTAATAGAATCATCATCATTATTATAATTCTTATTATTAGTAGTAGTAGCAGTAGAAGTAGAAGTAGCAGCTCAGCCAAATAATAGTGGAAATAATTCATGGTCTTCAAATAAAGAACAGCAATGCATGTTGTTTAACTAATCTAGGAGTGGCCAATGTCTAGACAGTTCCTACTTACGCCTTAAGGAGAGTGCTAAATGATATCCCAGTGTGAAAGAACAGCACTTGTATTGGTGCAATGTTAGTGTTTGTCAATAGATTCAAGACTGTGCGTCTATCATTGTTTCCCCACTCATGGCCAGGTAGCAGAGAGAGCATACGAGGTACCCAGCTTGCTTCTCATTTTGGAATGATATTGATGATTAATGTATACATCTCTCACATATTGTCCAAGTTTAGATAATTGTTTGGCAGGAGATTGCACAGCATATATCACCATGATCAGGTATCATCCAGAAATTGATACTCTACTCAGTGGCCCAGTAGAAAAGTGCAGAGTGGAATTGAATAGATTTTTACTCATGCAATTGGTCAACACAGAAGGGAATATCAACTTTTAGGGACTAGGAGCCTAGTCTAAGGGAGAAGCAGCATCTGTGTAGAAGAGTAGAGGATATAGTGATTTTATGAAAAGTTGTGTTCATTTTCAATACAATTCCATAGTTTTTGATCATCTACAGGATCACAGTATGAATATTTCTTTTCAAATGACTCGAAAACCATCAAATATTTAATGAAACATTTGAATTAAACTCAAACGAAAAAACAAATTTTCTTCAAATATTTTGGAAATGTTGTGTCCATTTTCAAAACAATTTGTAAGTTTCTGATCATCTATAGTATTACAGTATTAATGTTTTAATGTTTTTTATAATATACGGGCAAGCTGTCATCTGCCTTTCCTATTTATACTTCCAAATTGATTGATGACTAATATTTCAGTGATAGACACTCGTATTACCATTTGACCTGAGGGGTCTAGGACTCGTGCACTATTGATTTATCGAAGGATGATCAAATCAGTTTTTCATGTTTGCCTATTTCGTTTCTAATCGAATCTGATAGTAATAAGAGATTATCTCTGGTTAGTCATATTATGAACATGATAAGCCAATCGCATTAAAGTTAAGTGAAACATGCTAGTAAACGTGGCAGTTATAATGTAACTTATATAGTAATGAAAATGGATTGGTACATTGTGATAGTATTTGGTATTTTTTAATAGTCACTTTTTCTGCCATATAAAGGCTAAAATGTGTCTAGTGAATGTTTGAGAAACTTGAATACCCCCACGAAACCTCCTCCACCTAACCCTGAATCTCTGACAACTTTCTCACATGCCCCAAGCAGGATGCGATCATCAGCATGATGAGAAATAGTTAGGAGGCAGTGGCAAATCCTTAGGCAACTCAGATATAAGGTGTATTGTAATGAACTAAAACATTTATTGTACAGTTTAATACAAGAGTAATGTTTGCTCCTAGGGAAGTGGCTTCTTGTAAGATTAAATTCCATGAATGAAAGAAAGTTGGCACTGGCATGGTGTAAGGCAGTGGTTTCCCCCAAAAATTTAAAATTCAAATTCTTAATTCTTCTTCATTTGATGCCTTTAGAGAACAGATCTGCCTTATCAATGAAATCATATTTATCCCAGACCATAATGAGAGTTTTGGAAGGTGTACTGAACCATTTATCCAGGCAGGCCTCTCATTTTCTCAGACTTTATAACAACTTCTCTCATTTTTTGATTTTCCAGTGGCATTGACTATGACATGGATGTGATCTTTTCTAACGTGGACCGAGATTCACCGGCCTTCAGAGCAGGACTTAAGAAAGGAGATGTTATTATAAATGTAAGTTGAATTGACCTTTATCATTCCAAGTCTCCAGGTGGCCTGAAAATATGAATAGTGCATGGGCACAACTCTTACAAAAGCATCATAGCCAAAATTTCAGACAGTATTTAGTTTATATAAATATATATTTTAGGGTATCAGGTTTTCTTTCAAATATATTTTACTCCATCCCATGTTACAAAGCAGCACAGCTAGTATTTAAGCTGTAAATATGTTCAGTAGATATAAACCATGTGTCTGACACTAAGGTTCCTGATTGGTTCTAATCCTTAGGGTGTGTTTCGGTTTTTATGGTGTAAGTATATAGTAAGTCAGTATTTTTGTTAAAATTCAGATGAGAAAAAATTGGAGTAAAACTTGCACATATTAAATTTGTATAATGTCTTGGAAAATAGATTTTCGTATTTTCAGTTTTTTTATGTATGACAAATTATCTTAAGAATTTCCTTTTTGCCTTGAATATCATAGTACCTGAATTCCATAACTGTTGATATCAGCCCTTGGAATGTCAAGAATGCACTGTTTGTCTTTCAGATGAATGGAATAGAAATGGCAGGTTTCACCCACATGCAAGTCGTCACCTTGGCAACTTCCTTCCAAAAGCTCAACCTCGTGGTCAAGCCAAGAGTCAGAGGGAATTCTCAAGGTAAATGTATGTGTACTCAAATCTGGATAAAATGTTTGCTTGGTGGTAATCAGTTGGTGAATAAACATTTATGAGGAACATGATTTGAAATTCATTTTTTACCACAATCAGACAAATACCATCTAAGAAAAAACATTGCTAATGGCCTTTTCCATTAGGCATTGAGAATGGTTATTGGTTCTGTGTATGGTTAAAATGACCATACTTGCAACACCTAACATTATCCTTAACAATATCTGACCCCACATGTAGAATGGTAGTTATTGGAGATATCCATTTTGTAGTATACAGAAATATTCAAAAGATTTCCATAATATAATTGCATCCCAACATACAGCAGTTGCACTGACGCCCGTTGCTGGGACTTCTTCAGCTTCAATAGTATCCAAAAGATGCCTTATATGAAAAACATTGCGAAAATTGTCATCTTTTTGGGATGTTACAGGGATGAATAGGTTAAAAGGTTAATGTTATTGATAAAGTGACAGGGGAAAGAATTGAAATCACATAAGGATTAAATAAACCAACACAAGCACTTAGTTATTTTTGCCCATGTGATGTTTCTTATGCCTACATGTTTATTTTGTTGCAGGCAATAAGAAGCGAGCCGCGTCTCTGTCTCGAGAGGCCCAGGAGGTGGCGGCCCAGGCAGCAGCGGGAAGAGCTCACTCGGTCCCCGACCTACGTCACGCCGCCACAGCCAGCGAAACACAACAACAGCAAGGTACGCACCATTAAATCTAATTTGGGACTCTTTTCAACAATGGCGATTTTTATGAGTTAAGGTTTTTTCTTTTTTTTTTTTAATTTGAAGTTTTTTGTTTATTGCACATCTCAAGAATGTCTCATCTAATTTTATATACAAACAGAATAAAGAGACCTTTGTTGAGGGTCTGCGGATGTCCCATGTTTTCTGAAAATACAGACAAACAGAGTAATAGTGGCACAGATTTCCATTAATGATTAACGATGTGGTCTAAATATCCATAAAATTTTTACGGCATATCATTATTTATTCTTTAACCTATTAATGCTCACTGCAGCCAAAAGCAGACTGACAATTTTGATGAAATCTTGCATGCAAAAGCATAGTTAGGGAAATACTTGATGGAGAAATGTTAATTAAGACATAATAACTCTCTTTCAAATATTTTGTAAAATCGTCTTTAAGGTATTGTCAAAAGTATCACAGGTCCAGAGGGCAATTGCTGGAGGAAATCTTAAGCATTAATGGGTTAACCCATTCATATCTGAAGTGCACACTTTTAACTCATTTATTTTGCTATGATTTGAAAGATATTTGAAGAGGTTTTGTTAAACCAAACAGGGACAGTAAGTTTCATTGAAAATGTGAAAAAAATCACCAAACATTGCTTTGTTATAAAAATATTTACATACGTGCCATGAGTATGCTCCAGATGCCCGGTAAGTCCTCTCGCAGGGTTTGACTTATGGGGTGGGTGATCGGTAATTCATTATCATTTTTCTGGTTAGATAATTTCGACATAGTATGAGATAGCTGGATGAGAAACCTCATATTTTAGTCTTTACAATAAATTCAATAGCTTCAATGAATACATCTGTATACTTGACTTTAAAAATAAATGTGTTTTTTCTCACATTTACCACAGAATAACATTTTTCATGATCTACTGTACCATTCCATATGTAGATGTATGCACCAAGGAGCACTCAAAAATTTCTCAGGACAGCCCCTCTCTCTTCTGTCAAATTGCCTGAAGTGTAATCTAAAAATTTTCAAAAGGCATACCCTGTCTCTGGAGGAGAGCAGTTTTACATCATTATATGATAGTTACTTCCGATGCAATGAATACCAAGGAATATTCCAGTGGCATTGCGCCATATTGAGGCATATACTGCAATCAAATCCCATTTATTTTATACTATATGCATTATTGCAGTTTGAATTGTTAAGACTGAGACTTTGTATGTAACAGAACATTACATCATTTGTTCAATTGTTCTAAATCAATCAGCTTTATGAAATACATGTAACATATATGTTCTCCATTTGATAGATCAGTCCTTTTTTGCTGGTAACTATCATAATATCAAATCATCATTTTTGAATTCTGAATTTTATCTTTTGAATTCTAATTCTAATTTTTGTCTGTTACGAACATAGGCAGCCTATATAATTATAATTATTCTGCTCATTTCCCTGTATTTGCTGTGTGTACCTTGCAGGCCGCAGGAGTTCTGTGGGCTCCATCCACGCTGTTTCTGACAGCGCGTCCCAGGTGAAGGAGGTGACTCTGACGACTGGCTGGGCTGCACAATACGAGGGTAAGTTATCATCACCATCATTATTAACCCTTATGCTGCTGGTGGCTAATTTTGCCATTACAAAATGATACAAAAAATGGAAAAATGACTGAAACCCTGGTAAATGGGTACTCATCTAATAGTACTCAGTGAGAGTTATCTAATGGTTACCAACATGACAGGGTTTAGATGGTTTTCAAAAATCTTTGCATCCTTGTTCTTTGAAGAAAGTACTATTAGCATTGGAATGGTTAAGACAATAGTACCCTGTGACATGCTAACAGCTCATGAGTTGTCTACCTGCGTCCCATTGCCCTCTTCATTGCACCAGCCATCAGCATTCTCTTTGAATAGAGAGATTACTATCTGTGACATTTATATCTCTGCTAGTTAGGCTCAGATGTTTATGTTACCTTAGCATAGCATCTGTAATTAAATCTAAGGGAGGGGTCACGGACATCAGTAGGGATTGATACTTGATTTGAGTGAAAGTTTCTTTTTTTTAGTTTGGTGTTTAATTTTTAGGCAAATTTGGAACTGTCCTAACATTGAATCACTGATAGAACAAAAGGAATTCTGGAATGCCTAGACAATGCTAATAATGAGTAAAGGTGTTAATTGACCTGGTGAGGATAACAGGCGTCACTGCTACTGTCAGCTGTGGCGGAGTGCATTTTTTATTACCTTAGTCTGCTTCAGGCTAAATTTATTTGAATAGTTGATTTTCAGATCTATCAAACCTGGTAAAGCAACTGAATATATGTGAGGAGAAAAAATATTCACTGCTACATTTCTCTGGTACATGTTTGAATACCCAAAAGAGAATTATAAGGCTGGCAATAACATTTCTCAACATATTCTGCAGGTGGAAATAGTATCTTAGAGTATTATTTGTATTTTGTTGTTTTTGTTTTTTAGAGGGGGTCATTCGTTTTCAACCTAGATTAAAACAGATGGCATTGCAACTGTAAGAGCTATATGTTTAAAGTAAGAAGAGAGTGTTTAAAGTAAGAAGAGAGTAATCTGACAAACTGTTAAATGTAACACTGTATCTAGAATTGCACTGTTGTCTTAATACACTATAAATGCCTATATAGATAGAAATCAATTTAAACTCAATTTACTCATCAAATGAAGCATTGTAAAAAGATAAGTGGGACCAGTAACCTTTTCATTTTATTCATATTTATTACTGGTATGCAGAAATTGGGAGATATTATATAAAGATTTTGAAAGGAACTAGTTATATTACTATAATATTTACTGTATGAAGTCTGGCGTACCTAGTTTACCTACAAGCTGGCACATAAAATGCCTTCCTATGTATGTGGTATTGTATATGCTCATAGGTGTATCTAACCTCACATAACCCTCACTCAGTTGATTTATGATCTCTGTAGTCACAGCTGCTAGCAGGGCTGCCACACCTAGTGTACGAGGGTGGCAGAAATAATAGCTAGGACTATCACATTTTCAAAAATTTAGTAAATAAGTTATATAAGTCAAAAAGAAGTAGTAGAAGTAGCAGTATTAGTATATAGTTGTTGTTGTTGTTGTTGTTGTTGTAGTAGGAGTGGTAGTAGTAGTAGTAGTAGTAGTAACAGAATTATCATTATAATTACTATGATTATTATTACTATTATTATTATTATTATTATTATTATTATTATTATTATTATTATCATATTATTATTATTATTATTATTTTTATTATTATAATTATCATTATTATTATTATTATTATTATTATTATTATTATCATTATTATTAGTAGTAGTAGTAGTAGTAGTAGTAGTAGTAGCAGCAGTTATAGAATCATCATCATTATTATGATTAGTAGTAGTAGTAGTAGTAGTAGTAGTAGAAGAAGTAGTAGTAGTAGTAGTAGTAGTAGTAGTAGCAGTAGCAGTAGAAGTAGCAGCTCAGACAAATGATAGTGGAAATAATTCATGGTCTTCAAATAAAGAACAGCAATGCATGTTGTTCAATTTTAATGCGGTTTAGATCGATAGAACCGCCAGAATTCATTCTACTGGCCATTGAATTCTCGTCAAAAACAGTTGCGAAATATAAATTTTAAGACAGTTTGAAATCGTAATGTTTTGTATGCCATTAATTTACGGTCAATCAATGCTGTATTTTGGTCAGAAAAAAAAATGAAATAATCCAAAGCTTCGCTCGCTTCCTGGCCAATGTTGGAGTCTGACAGGGTTTTTTTTCCAAAAAAAGCTTGTAAGACAAGTAATTAAATTGGAGTGTCCTAGATAAGAGATATTAGGGTAGCACATGGGGTTAATTTCTTCTTAATTCATACAGCTTTTCCTCTATCCCGCTTTTATTTGACACTTTAACCTACACAAAGATTGATTGAAAGGTCTTCTGATTGCAAATTTATACATCAAGCATAACAAAAGTACCCTTTTTCAGGGTGCGAATTTTTTTCTGGGGGAGGGGGCCGTGGGGGTAGAAACTGAAAAAAGTGCTCCTGCAAATTATGAATCATGGACATGGACCTTCAAATATCACAGATGTGGAGGGAACAGTAGGTTTTACTCCGTTCAAGTTTATTTTGGAATTGCTGTTGAAGTTTTAAAAATTGCATAATTCACCTTTCCAACTCCATAACTTTTGAACGAAGTCAAAATAGGATAACTTTGTGAAAACTGTAATATCTAGGTGTTGATTCTTGTGGCTGGTGATAGATGGCACCAAGGATGCATGGTCACCCTGGTCAGTCAGAATCAAGAAACTGGGAAAATCTCACAGTGTGCCAACTGTTGAGCAACTTAAGAACTAACTCAGGGGAGACACAGTTTAGAGATGGTATAATTTCCATGTCAAATATATAGAGATGAAAAACATTTCCTGGCCTAGGACTAGGCTACTACCTTTGTGGGTGTGCAGCAAGTACCCACTTCTAGCATGACATGTTACATGAAATCCACGAGCACTTTACAGGATAAGAAAACAGCTACTTGATTTCATGGTGTAGGAGCAAGGGAAATTAGACCTTTACCATTATAGCTAGGTCAGGATATCTTTAAGAAGTGAGCTACACCAAAAACAATGCAGAACAGAATATACCATTAACACAGAAACAATGGAGCACATATTTTCTTTCCAATATCTTTATTTCAAGAAAGTCTGCATGTACTGATTTCTTAAGCCAATGATAATGATGGTTATGATATTGGGATAATAGAGACATTCAGAGATACTGAACAGCGAGGACACTTAGGCCTAAAAAAAATAGATTGTTTGTATCCTGTAATGATTCGGAAAAAAAATAGGGTAGGTACATGTAGGTCGGTAAGAAACTTTTACTTTTTTTTGCATTATTCTTTTGGTCAAAAATGTGTTTTATGCATGTTTTACGTTGATTGGGAGTTGGGAGGGCGGAAAAAGGGCAGGGTTACAGGAAACAAAAAATCTTTTTTTAGGCCTTATCATGCAAAATGTATACTATTCATAATCGGCAACAGCAAGAACAGTCTCAACAACAATATAGAATTGACTCCTCTGATCTTTGGTTAAGCCATTCACACTGAAAACTAGCTATCTGATTGAGCAGTTTGCATTTTCAAAAGAAGTAAAAAAAACTTTTTTGTTTTTCCTCGGGTTATCGTGGCGAAAACGATGAAGTCGGCGATATTTTGATTCGACGTCCGAGCACTAATTATTACTATTGTTATTGTTATCATCATTATTATTGTTATTATTATCATTATTAGTATTATTATCATTATTAGTATTATTATTGCTATCGTTAATAATTAAAATTATTGTTATTTTGATGATGATGAAGGGTTTTTGTCTACTTTGTCTACTTTATGCTGAACCATCAGGGTAATAAGGAAGACTTATAGCTTGTGTATACCATACTATAAACCAAACAATTAATACTCTAATCTACTTCTGATGGAAAAAATCCATTTCTTGTGGGGTTTTCTTCTTATCTCACTTCCTCCTATACTGTTAAGTTCGAAATATTGGCGTGGAACTATTATTGGCGACATTAGCGAGTGGGTTAGATTCGCTAATATTACGATCCGTTTATATTTGTACCATTTTTCAACAATTTTTGATTTTGCACAGGCCTCCAAGCGCGTTTCTGTGTTTGAAGGCCATGTGCACCAGCAATCTGCCATGGCGGCGATATCGTCTTCCGTTGGATTGCTACACGATTAGTATCTCTGCTACTACCCTTTAAAATGGTGTATAGACGTTAGCCCTGTGTATAGTGCGCACCCCCTTTTTAGAGATTGACCTTCAGGTCAACCTTTATTGTTTTCGTATTTGTTGTCTTATGTTTTCCAGGGCTTTCCAGGGGTGCTTTTTGGGTTTCTGTGATTTTTTTTGTGTTGTCTTATAGGCAACTTTTTGATTTTCTAGCCGCATGATCTGAAGAGTGGGTAGTGGTTTTTTTGTTTTGTTTTTTGTTTCTGTTTGTATTTTGGTTGTAGTTTTGATTGGTGTTTTTTGTTTTGGGCTGGGTTGTTTAGTTTATTTTTTATGGGCTGTTTTATGTGCTTTCTCTCTTTTCTATACGTTCCTGGCTTTGGGTCGGTGATCGTGGCTTGGTTGGGTTTTTGGTTTAACTGCGCATGCATGTTTTTGCGCATGCGTGTTGGTTGTTGCATATTTATTGCGGTTTGTTATGACGTTGGTCAGGTGGGTGTTTTTTATTGGTTGGTAGTTTTGGCGGGGTGGTGACGTCGGTGTGGTGGGTGTTTGTTATTGGCTGGCAGGTTTTGGTGGGATGGTGACGTTCTGATCGTTTTGTCACACGGTAGTCATGTGACTTTTTTTCGGTCGTACGAAAGTGTCTTATCGATTTAGTATCATAGCCTGTTTCGGCGATCGATGTGATATCTGTGGCATGGTGAGCATGTAGCGATGGCATCGTGATCATAGATTGCTCATGGCTAGCATACACGTGCGACCATTTATAGTCACATGTCTAGCGCATGTCCCTCTGCAACTCATCACGCCGCGTATCGTAGTGGCATTATCGCCATTTATCGTAGTGGCATTTTCGTACGATTGTTGTAATGTCACATGATTATCATGTGAGGTATGTGGCTTCTTTGTTGTTTTGTCACATGGTAGTCATGTGACTTTTCTTCTGTCTTACAAATATTCATGAATCGCTGCAGCTTTCCAGGCCGCCTATCGTAGTCATATTTCATGTGGATATATCGTTTTCGTTTGCTAAATTCATTGTTTTGGGAGATAGGGCATTTTCGTACGACCCTTGTTATAGGGATTAAGTTAGCGGTGGAGAGTCGGGTGGCGAATTAAGCAGAGGACCTGCTGACAACCCGTCCGAGGCGAGGACGGGTTGTCAGCAGGTCCGAAGCTTAAGTCGCCACACGGCTCTCCAGTGCTAACTTAATCACTTTTATAGCATGATGAAAGAAGAAACAATAAACAATAAACTTGAAACCCTAAATTTACATGATTTTGGCACTTTCACGAACTGCTCTGATACTCGCTTTGACAGCAACCATGGGGTCACTGAGTGGAGGCTGGAATCAATATCCTGTGTTGTACAGAATTTATCTGGCCATCCATGTATTTCGGTATTTTATTTAACTAAATACACATTTTTTAATCACATCAACTTGATTGCATCACTAAAATCACCCTCTAATTCTTTAAAAATGGTTTTAAAAATCTGAGGTGGAGTGAAAATTCCAAAATCCCAACCCGGGGCCTAGGTCCGGGTTGGCAACCCGGATCAGTCTGCAGCATTGTGGCCAATAATGACCAGCTTTTTATATGCCAGAATGCTATAAAAAGTCACATGATTATCATGTGTGGTATGTGCTTGCGAAAGTGCATGGCCCAATTAATGTCACTAATATCAATTCCTAATTCCAACACAAGACACAATAATATTCACCAAACATGAACATTTATCTCTCCCTCCAAATGGAAATTAAACAATCAGCAATAGCCTTAAAATAGAAAAGCCTTCCCTTCATTGATAATAGGAAACATAGGAATATTCATGGGTATGAAGGTTAATGTAAGATCATCCCTTAGATTGTCGTAAAATATCTATCCTGTATAGAAATCCCCAAAATCTAAAATAGTTCAGTCATATAGTGGGAAGAAGATTCGTCAAATAGAATTGATCTCTGGTTATCTCGGCACTAGTACGGATGCTGACCAGGACAATCCTGGAGTCATATCGCCATAGCAACTGATACTACTTGTGGCTATCTGAGCAATCAGAATCAATGAAGTAGTGATCACTTACAGGAGGACAATAATATGTTTCTAGAGCAGCGTTCTACCCCTGCTTCCACTGCCAGTCCCCACACTAAGGGCACATACATTACCAAACGCAGCAGCCAAATTAGGTGTGTTGTCATGGCAATTTGGATGAATTATCCTCTGGAAAAAACTCACAACCATAAATCATATCTAAAATGCCTCAAGGTAAATCCACTGCACTTGAGCATCTGGCCTACCTCCCAGGCTAAGTTTTGAAATGCCATTCCCCATGGATAGATAGCAATATGTTATGCTAGAAGAGGTGGTTGCAAATGTACAGCATGTACAACCATCTCATGTGACAAGGTATGATCTAAACAACCAAATATAGCCTATGTAAGTGTGCCTATCCACTTATATTTAATACTATTAAACACAGTAGTGCCTACTAGCTAGGCTATAGCTAGTGCTTCAAAAACGGAATGGCCTACTTCAGTGTGGTCTGAATATCTGGTCTGCAAACTATCATTGCCACAGTGCAGTATGATACAGAGCACTGTCAGGTAATGCTTCATATCAAATCTGCAGATCTCTCAAAGCACTATTCATAGCTTGTGTTCCCAAGTCCTCTGCAAGACTGGCACCATCCAAAGCTCATGTCCTTTAGCATATTTGCAGAATTCTCAAAACACTATTCATAGCTGATGTGGCCAAGTCCTTTGAAGACTAGTAGGCACCATCCAAAGCTCATGTCCTTTAGCATATTTGCAGAATTCTCAAAACACTACTCATAGCTGATGTGGCCAAGTCCTTTGAAGACTAGTAGGCACCATCCAAAGCTCATGTCCTTTAGCATATTTGCAGAATTCTCAAAACACTATTCATAGCTGATGTGGCCAAGTCCTTTGAAGACTAGTAGGCACCATCCAAAGCTCATGTCCTTTAGAATATTTGCAGAATTCTCAAAACACTATTCATAGCTGATGTGGCCAAGTCCTTTGAAGACTAGTAGGCACCATCCAAAGCTCATGTCCTTTGGCATATTTGCAGAATTCTCAAAACACTATTCATAGCTGATGTAGCCAAGTCCTTTGAAGACTAGTAGGCACCATCCAAAGCTCATGTTCTTTAGCATATTTGCAGAATTCTCAAAACACTATTCATAGCTGGTGTTCCCACTTAAGTAGGCACCATCCAAAGCTCATGTTCTTAAGGAGATTTTCAGAATTCTCAAAACACTATTCATAGCTGATGTGGCCAAGTCCTTTGCAAGACTAGTAGGCACCATCCAAAGCTCATGTTCTTACGCATATTTGCAGAATTCTCAAAACACTATTCATAGCTGATGTGGCCAAGTCCTTTGCCAGACTAGTAGGCACCATCCAAAGCTCATGTCTTTTAGCATATTTGCAGAATTCTCAAAACACTATTCATAGCTGATGTGGCCAAGTCCTTTGAAGACTAGTAGGCACCATCCAAAGCTCATGTCCTTTAGCATATTTGCAGAATTCTCAAAACACTATTCATAGCTGGTGTTCCCACTTAAGTAGGCACCATCCAAAGCTTATGTTCTTAAGGAGATTTTCAGAATTCTCAAAACACTATTCATAGCTGATGTGGCCAAGTCCTTTGCAAGACTAGTAGGCACCATCCAAAGCTCATGTTCTTACGCATATTTGCAGAATTCTCAAAACACTATTCATAGCTGATGTGGCCAAGTCCTTTGCCAGACTAGTAGGCACCATCCAAAGCTCATGTTCTTACGCATATTTGCAGAATTCTCAAAACACTATTCATAGCTGATGTGGCCAAGTCCTTTGCCAGACTAGTAGGCACCATCCAAAGCTCATGTCCTTTAGCATATTTGCAGAATTCTCAAAACACTATTCATAGCTGATGTGGCCAAGTCCTTTGCCAGACTAGTAGGCACCATCCAAAGCTCATGTTCTTTAGCATATTTGCAGAATTCTCAAAACACTATTCATAGCTGATGTGGCCAAGTCCTTTGCAAGACTAGTAGGCATCATCTAAAGCTTTAGCACATTTGCAGAACTTTTACAGCATTATCTACAGCTCATGTTCTTTAGCACATTTGCGAAACTCTTCAAGCATTATCCAAAGTTAATGTATTTTGAAGAAACTTTGTTGAACTTTTTAAAAAATAATCCAAAGCTGGTGTTTCATCATTTTGAATTGACCAAATTAGCCAACAGCAGCATAAGGGTTAGACAGGGTACACTGATCATGAAAAGACAACAACTCTGTATCCCCCTTTGAATGGGTGACTCTTTAAAAATGCCTGTTTCCTAAAGCCTACGAATACAACTGAAACCTCAGATTACAAGCAGCATCTAATTGAACAGAGGGTACACTGATCATGAAAAGACAACAACTCTGTTTCACCCAGTGAATGGGTGACTCTTAAAAAATGCCGGTTTCCTAGAGGCTAGTACTAATCCAATCCAGTGCTGGCCAAATCCATATTTAGTCTCAGCAGCAGCAGTAGATTGTGCTCCCTGGCTCCTCCGCACATCACAGGGAGGATGATCTACACTCCTCTAACCTGATTACGCGGCCCCAGCCACTGATTAAGAAGACAACTGCTCAAGGTCTTTTTCTGCATGGCTGCACATGAAAGAAGAATTGTAACTAGATAATCCCTTTCCAGGTTGGCATAAATAAAATCCGCAGAAGGACTGACCGGTCAAAGTAGAAGTTCTAGGGAGATGTAGTAGGCTGTATTGTATTCGCTATTGAATGGGTCAGTCACCAGTAGGTGGTTAGGGAAAGCTTGAAATAGGAGGGAAAATCTTGCAAGCTTACTTAAAAGGACTTAAAGAGCCTAAAAAGTACCCATTAAAAAGATATATTATTGCTTTTATTTCTTAGTATTACAAAGCAAAACACAACAATAGACCACATATATACTAACATTACAACAGAACTCTCCACAGGAGTTTTAAAAACATACTACTCAGACCACGATCAGATATACATAACATTCAAAGGAACATAAACAACGCACACCCAGCACACTGGCAAAAAAACACAGGAGGCAAAAAAATTGAAAAAAACCCAAATATTTAAAAGTGAAAAAATTTGAAAAAATTAACATCAAAAAGACATACAAAGCATCAACCTCTTGACGCCACAGGCGTCCATCTTGTTGGTCCTTGTCTCTAGCTATTTTGTAAACACGAACAAACTAGCAATGGATTCGGGCAAACATTAAGTTGATCTGATTTGAAGTCACGTATAATGCTGCTCTAAAGACAAAAGGGGCTCGGACATTCATGCCGTCACGGTGTATTGTAATTAGTGTGCCCAAAATAGAACCGGCTGGACGGGCCTGGTAACACAAACAAATCACGGCTAGATAGGACTTTTAATGTTTTACCAATACCACTGAAGTTGAGACATGCTAAACATGTTAGAAACGCAATTGAAATGAAAACATACCAAAGACTGTATTCTGATACGGGGTGCGGTAATGGCGGGTCATCGATATCTGATCTCCATGTTGCCTGGGGACTCGATGTAAATCACCCTGGATTTCTAGCTCTGTGTATAAGACGCACCCCCTTATAATGGGAAATAAATGTGTAGAAAAGTGTGTATTATACACGCAAAATTACGGTAATCCGTTCTGTTTCAATGTACAATTTAAAAAAGTGTACCAAATGTGAAGCTTCAGTGCATCTGTTGGCAGATGGAGCTTTTCGATATGGTTCACACGCTAATATTACGATTCGCTAATATGGAAAATTGGATCAATTCGCTAAATTTAAGCATGCCAATATTTAGAACTTTACAGTAACTGTGGAAAAAGTATGACCAACATATGGAGGATTATTGCATAATGTAAGAATGTTGCTTGTCTTTTCAGCGTCAGAACATGGGCAATAACGGTGGTAACCAGAGCAGCTATATTGATGGTGTGCGTATGGAGGAGATTGTAGAGGGCGCTGTCGGAGCCCTGCATATCCTGGCCCGTGAGGCACACAACCGTGCCGTCATCCGCGGACTCAACTGCATCGCACTTTTCGTACAGGTAGGATTTTTATTGGTTTACCCATTCATGCTAAAATCCAATCTCGCCATCTGGGCTTGAGCAGAATCTTCGAGCTGCTCCAGCATTTGGTGCTTTCTTTGCTTCCAAAATTCAATCATGCTTAGAACAAATTATAGATTTATACATTTAGTTGTTTATTAGTATTAGTGGGAATGTTAACATTAATAATCAATTTTAATTGATTTATCAATAGAAAATTTAGACAATAAATCTAGCTAAAATTTCCCAACCATTCCCAGCACTAATGAATGGTTTCTACAAAAGTCCAGATTTCAGGTCCAATCTGTCCATAAGTTAATTTGTTGTCTTTGTCTGTTGTTGTAGCTGTTGTATTGGCTTCTTAAATAGAATAAGCTGCTTAAAGTGGACGAATAAGAAAGTATCAAATTGGTATTCAGAATATTTCTGAGTAGGGATGGGGACCGGAGACTGGTCCACATGTGATACCGGCCTGAGCATTGCGGTTAACCGGTCTGAAACCGGACCCCGCTGGAGGCGTAATAAAACTGTCAGCACTGCTGGCCTCACAATGTCTGTCAAGTGCGCCGATCAAATAGCCATTTCAAAGTGGCGCTTCCTGTTCTCTGGCCACTTTCACTATGCGCAGAAGCCTTCTGAGCATAGAGAAACTGGCCAGGGAACTAGTATATAGGAACTTACAAGTTCAGGCAAGTTCAGCCACGCATTCCATTGCGTAGTTTCGTATCCAAGAAATGTCATTAATAAACCGTTTAGGAAACCGTGATAAAATCGAACCGTAGAAGCAAAACCGAAAACCGAACCGAACCGTAGAATTCTCAACGGTCCCCATCCCTATTTCTGAGTTAATCTTTACTTCCTTTGCCCCTTCCTGAACACCTGGTCTGAATGTGGAACTACTGTAGTGAAATGATAGGATAATTTTCTGTTTAGATGTGACCTGTGGCTTGTGGGGTTAACAACAACCTGTTACTAAAACTGCAAAATTTCACCAACTTTAATTTCCTTAAGATTGTGTATTCATTTCATAAACTTCTTTCTCAACAGAAGGACAATTTGAACCTTTATTAAGAAAATGTTTAGTTGTGTATTTTAGAGTCTTTGCTAGTCAAACTTAATTATGTTTATGTGAGGGATAGCCCATTCAATTTAGCTCCTATAGTAGTTAAAACATAAGAACAATACAATAATTTTGAGTCCCTTCCCATAACAGATGTTCTCTCTCATATCCATTTTACACACTTAAATTCTATTGTAGTTACTAAAAGACATTATTTTTTCACAAATGAATTATTGTTGACTTGAAGTTCACAGCCCAAAATAGGCTGCTAATCCCCTCTGATTTGGGACAGTGGTACAGTCTTTATTTTGTTCTATAATATAGAGGATAACCTGAAATAAACCCATTCATGTGTGAAGGTATCATTGAAAATTATTGCATGGACCTACTGATATTTTTGAAAATAACTAAGGGATGAAAAATGATTTCACAAAATGTTTTAAAAAGTATAGTTTTGTTCTTCATGTATCTTTCAAATGTTTTTTTTAAAAAAAGCTTTTTTAGCAAAATTAACACCACAAGGACTGGTCAATTATCTCTGTTAAATCAGAGAGGTATGAAAAAATACCAGCGAGGGCCAATTATTGTACAATCACATCAGGCCCAATGCACAGTGTATGCATATGTGCGTTGTCCAGCACCACTAGCATAAATGCAGTGTAATCAGTGCTGCATTCTGGTCATTTACTGCCATAGTATCACATTTCCAAACTGCCAATTGGCTGCAAGCAGGGTTAAGCTGCTCCTAAAGTTTACTTGTTTTTTATCACTTCCACAATTTGACTACTAATTTCAAGAATAATAGTTATGAATCCACTCAGAAATTTGTGGTGAAACTGCATTTCTGATATTTCTATCAAAGTACACTCAAATCTAGCCTGCTGCCAGCAAAACTAATGTTTACATCTAAAATTCAATATTTTTATTTGAAATATCTTCAAAATATACATACTTGGAATGAAGAAGAACTCTAGTTTCAGGTTTCTAGTTTCATATTTTTATTTCAGAATAACAGCTTATTTTCTTCATATCAAAAGAAAAACAATGCAATGCGACACTTCCAGGGTTAAGACTTTTTTGATTAAAAAAATCTTGCATGATGATCAAGCAAGGTAATGAGCATAACACAGGGACTTAAGTGATGTTGAGAAATTTATTAACGATAGATTTTATTCCTATAACAAGTGACTAAATGAATTAAAGATGATGCTTTCTGCCCGTATTTTTTCAAAATTCATCTGGTAGCTCTTTTATTGATCTACCCAGTTATGATAGACCAAGTGTGAAAGAGCAAATAAAAACTTTTTTTTCACAACCATTTTTTGGGGGGAGAAAATAAAACTTTTTCCAGACCACTCTAGAGGGAGGGTAAAGAAAACTTTATTGATCGTGCCTCTACAGAAGGATTGTAAAAATATTTCAAGCAATGGGTTGTTGCTTGGCTCATTTACTGGCAAAGGGAACCATTTATATGCAAGAGTCGCAACAAAGACTATGTACATGTCTTTCAGTTTGTCATAGAATATCATTAGTTTAAAAAGTAAGACGACCCTATCAATAATGGAAAGACATATTTATTCATGTATATCTATCAATATCTGACATCTGTCTGTCTTTGTATTTCTATCTGAAAATGAACACACATACAAATATACATACACACTCATCTAAAAATGAAAATACATACACACACATCTATATATATATATATATATATACATATATAGATATATATATATATAATTTTGTGTGTGTCTATGTGCGCGCGCCCATACAGATCGATAGATAGATAGAAAGATAGGTAGATAGATAGATATACAAACAGACAGACTGACAGGTAGATGTTATATATTGATAGATATACATAAATGAATATATGTTTCCATTATTGATAGGGTCATCTTACTTTTAATACTGATGATATTCTATGGCATGATGAAGGACATGCACATGGTCTTTGTTGAGACTCTCACAAATTAAATGGTTCCCTTTGAAAGTAATGAGCCAAGCAACCAGTCATTGCTTGAAATATATTTACGTTCCATCTGTCGAGGTAGGATGAATAAAGTTTTTTTTACCCTCCCTCTAGGGTGGTCGGGAAAAAAGTTTTATTTTCTCTCTACCCAAAAAATGGTTGTTAAAATAAAAGCTTTCTATTTGCTCTTTCACACTTGGTCTATCATTACCTTGCTTGATCATCATGCAAGATTTTTTTAATCAAAAAAGTCTTAACCCTGGAAGTGTCGCATTGCATTGTTTTTCTTTTGATATGAAGAAAATAAGCTGTTATTCTGAAATAAAAATATGAAACTAGAAACCTGAAACTAGAGTTCTTGTTCATTCCGAGTATGTATATTTTGAAGATATTTCAAATAAAAATATTGAATTTTAGATGTAAACATTAGTTTTGCTGGCAGCAGGCTAGATTTGAGTGTACTTTGATAGAAATATCAGAAATTTACCATACATTAGCCCCATGCAGTTTCACCACAAATTTCTGAGTGGATTCATAACTATTATTCTTGAAATTAGTAGTCAAATTGTGGAAGTGCCGGCAAAACAAGTAAACTTTAGGAGCAGCTGAACCCTGCTTGCAGCCAATTGGCAGTTTGAAAATGTGATTCTATGGCAGTAAATGACCAGAATGCAGCACTGATTACACTGCATTTATGCTAGTGGTGCTGGACAACGCACATATGCATACACTGTGCATTGGGCCTGATGTGATTGTACAATAATTGGCCCTCGCTGGTATTTTTTCATACCTCTCTGATTTAACAGAGATAATTGACCAGTCCTTATGGTGTTAATTTTGCTAAAAAAGCTTTTAAAAAAAAAACATTTGAAAGATACATGTAGAACAAAACTATACTTTTTAAAACATTATGTGAAATCATTTTTCATCCCTAAGTTATTTTCAAAAATATCAGTAGGTCCATGCAATAATTTTCAATGATACCTTCACACATGAATGGGTTTATTTCAGGTTATCCTCTATATTATAGAACAAAATAAAGACTGTACCACTGTCCCAAATCAGAGGGGATTAGCAGCCTATTTTGGGCTGTGAACTTCAAGTCAACAATAATTCATTTGTGAAAAAATAATGTCTTTTAGTAACTACAATAGCAGGTAGGATGAATAAAGTTTTTTTTACCCTCCCTCTAGGGTGGTCGGGAAAAAAGTTTTATTTTCTCTCTACCCAAAAAATGGTTGTTAAAATAAAAGCTTTCTATTTGCTCTTTCCAACATGTTTGGCGAAATAACTTGAGAATAGGTGAAATAAATATCTCACCTATTCTCACATGTCTTTCTTTGTCAGATTGACAAAGAAAAACATTAATATTATTCATTACAGAGGAAGTGATGTGTAGAAAAACAATATTTTGAGCTGTTGAAACCGGCTCGCAGCTGGCCGGTCGCGATTAATTGGTCACTTCCAGTTTTGTTTACGTTTCGATATTCCTTTATTCCTGACATCCTCAAGTCAATAAAGTTGATATTTACATAGAATGGATGTCAGGGAAGAGGAATATCTATTTTATTTTTCAAAATAAATTCATTTTATATGAGAAACGATCATTTTACAACAAGTGCGAAGCAAATTTCTTCGCACTTTTTTCAAGCCGCCATTTTGAAAAATCGGCATTTCGGCCTTTTTTGCGGTCTCCTCCCCGCACTTTACACAATCAAAATAAATACTTGTCGTTGAAGGATTTAAATAAATCTTACATTTTCTGAAAGACAAGAAAGAGACCTATTTATTCATATAATTTTGTAAATTATTTATTAGGCCGTTTATTGGAGAGAGAATTGACAGTAAATAGGTGCAATATCTACGGCCAATTGATTGTGAAATCGAATTCGCCGTAAACAGAGGCTGACAACGTGTTAGACCATCATGTTTGAAGCCTTCGAAAAAGGCTATAACTGATGGTATAACACAAAATAAAGACACCATAAGGAGGATAACAAGGTAGGCAATCGAAACATGTTTTTATTTTTTTTCTATTGTAGATTTTTAATGCTATGAGAATCTTAACTCTGAGTTGTCATGCCTGAGAGTTAGCGAAATTGGGAGTCACAAAATGGCGGCCACAAATCAACAATTGCTTTTTGTGTTCAATCGTTGATTTGTGGTGCAAAACATGATTGTTTCTGAATAAAAATGACATGTATCGATTGAGGAGGTTGAAATTATATTAGATGTCAATGTTTTACTTTTGATATCTTTTATTTTCATTAGTTTATAGCGCTCTAAACATGAGGAAGTTGATCGTTTAGAATTCCTTTTGATGCGCTGTCAGAATTCGTTCCTTTCATAACTTTCTTGCATTCCCTTTATTTAAGAATGGGGTTCTGACAAAATAAAACAAATAAACAAATAATAATAATCATTTTATTTATTGTTTTTTGCTAAGGATTCTGAATATGCCATTTTCATGGGAAAATACTCATGCAGAATTTGAGAAATCTCAGGCTTAAGTGGGACTAATGAATTTTGAAAACTTGATTTTCATTAAACATTTATCAAAATCAGCATGCTCTCTATACAACCTTAGTTTTACACTGATCAGAACTAACATTTTCTATTAGTTATCTTTACAAAATAAACATGATTAAAAAGAACAAGGACAGTAGTTTCAGGTAGTATTTTTTTATTTCAGATTTTTTCAGTATTTTGCATTTTATGGCAGGAGGAACTTACACACCACTGACAGCGCAATTGCAATGTAACGTAATTTGTTGCAAATAATCTACTTACACACCACTGACAGCGCAATTGCAATGTAACGTAATTTGTTGCAAATAATCTATTCAGTATGAGGGACTAACCCCCATCCAGCATAATAGCACAATAAGGGTTAAGCAATTTTGAGTAAATGGAGCATTTTGTGACATTAGAAGTTAATAAGCATGAATGCCTTAAAGTTCAGTTTCTATTTTATTTCATGATTAAGAAATGTTAAACAATCTATTTAATATGATCTTATTTTACATATCCGAAACATGCTGTAAGATCTAAAATATCCATTAATTTCAACCCACACAAAGTATATTTGAATGTGAAAGGCAGCTATCACCTACATATACTTAGATCTCTATGTCGTCTTTGGGGATTAGATGGATAAGAGTACTGTTTATGTATGAATGAAGACATTCAGGCAGAATACTCCAATAAGAGGTTACCTCTATTTCATCATATTCTGAGCTATACATATGTACTTAACGTGATAACATTTATCAGAGTAAAGAAATAATTTGAAGAAATATTAAAAGGAGAGTTGAAGGTTGAGTTGAGATCAACACTTCTCCAGATTATTTTCAAAATGTGTTTTGGCAGGGGAGATCATCAAAATTGTCTGGCCCTTAAGGCGGCTGCAGGCCTGAATGGGTTTATACTTATGGCTTAGTGCATTAAGACTAGTATTGAGTATCCTGTTATTACTTTTATTTGGTGATACCTGTATATTGATTTTATTTGTTTATTATTTTATTTTCCCGGTTGTATATCCATTCAAGGAGGAGGTGACGACTTTGCAGGTAGTACAGTGGCAACCGGACTCAATGGTATAGTGGCAACCGGACTCAATGGTACAGTGGCAACCGGACTCAATGGTATAGTGGCAACCAGACTCAATGGTATAGTGGCCCTAAGCCATTTTGGGAATATTTACCGGCCTGGGGCCATAAGACCACTGTTAGCGTCAAGCCCTGTATTATTATCATTAGTATTAATATTATTATTATCATTAATATTATCATTAATATTATCATTATCATCATTGTTATTAATGTAGCTATTACAACTATTATTGTTAATAGTAGTAGTAGTAACAGCAGTAGTCGTAGTAGTAGTAGAACTATCATCATCATCATTTTCTTTATTACGTCAAAAAATCCCTACGAGAAAAAACAGCCCTTCCTGTCCTATTAATTTCAGACTGTTGCAGGAAACAAATTGTTTTTTAAACCTAGGCAGATAGGTATTCCTGTTGTATATATATATATATATATATATATATATATATATATATATATATATATATATATATATATATATATATATTTATATTAGTACATCTATAAGTACAACTATAAGTACGTCGATAAGTACGTCGATAAGTACAACTATAAGTACATCTATAAGTACATCTATAAGTACATCTATAAGTACATCTATGAGTACAACTATAAGTACGTTGATAAGTACAACTATAAGTACGTCAATAAGTACATCTATAAGGACAACTATAAGTACGTCGATAAGTACAACTATAAGTACATCTATAATAAGTACATCGATAAGTACATCTATAAGTACATCTATAAGTACAACTATAAGTACGTCTATAAGTACATCTATAAGTACAACTATAAGTACGTCTAAGTACATCTATGAGTACAATTATAAGTACATCTATAAGTACAACTATAAGTACGTCTATTAGTACATCTATAAGTACAACTATAAGTACGTCGATAAGTACATCTATGAGTACAACTATAAGTACATCTATAAGTACAACTATAAGTACGTCTATAAGTACATCTATAAGTACATCTACAAGTACAACTATAAGTACGTCTATAAGTACAACTATAAGTACGTTAGTAAGTACAACTATAAGTACATCTATAAGTACATCTATAAGTACAACTATAAGTACATCTATAAGTACAACTATAAGTACGTCTATAAGTACGTCTATAAGTACATCTATAAGTACATCTATAAGTACAACTATAAGTACGTCTATAAGTATATATAAGTATATACATATGTATAAACAGTTAGGTATGTATAAACTGTCCAGACCAGTTGAGGTCTTTTTTTTACTGGCCCTAAGCCATTTTGGGAATATTTACCGGCCTGGGGCCATAAGACCACTGTTAGCGTCAAGCCCTGTATTATTATCATTACTATTAATGGTACTCCATGGTATAGTGGTAACCGGACTCAATGGTATAGTGGCAACCAGACTCAATGGTATAGTGGCAACCAGAATCAATGGTATAGTGGCAACCGGACTCAATGGTATAGTGGCAACCGGACTCAATGGTATAGTGGCAACCAGACTCAATGGTACAGTGGCAACCAGACTCAATGGTATAGTGGCAACTGGACTCAATGGTATAGTGGCAACCGGACTCGATGGTACAGTGGCAACCAGACTCAATGGTATAGTGGCAACCAGACTCAATGGTATAGTGGCAACCAGACTCAATGGTATAGTGGCAACAAGACTCAATGGTATAGTGGCAACCAGACTCAATGGTAATATGGCAACCAGACTCAATGGTATAGTGGCAACCGGACTCAATGGTACAGTGGCAACCGGACTCAATGGTATAGTGGCAACCAGACTCAATGGTATAGTGGCAACCATACTCAATGGTACAGTGGCAACCATACTCAATGGTATAGTGGCAACCGGACTCAATGGTATAGTGGCAACCGGACTCAATGGTATAGTGGCAACCGGACTCAATGGTACAGTGGCAACCAGACTCAATTGTATAGTGGCTACCAGACTCAATGGTATAGTGGCAACCAGACTCAATGGTACTGTGGCAACCAGACTCAATGGTATAGTGGCAACCAGACTCAATGGTATAGTGGCAACCAGACTCAATGGTATAGTGGCAACCGGACTTAATGGTATAGTGGCAACCGGACTCAATGGTATAGTGGCAACCGGACTCAATGGTATAGTGGCAACCGGACTCAATGGTATAGTGGCAACCGGACTCAATGGTATAGTGGCAACCAGACTCAATGGTATAGTGGCAACCAGACTCAATGGTATAGTGGCAACCAGACTCAATGGTATAGTGGCAACCAGACTCAATGGTACAGTGCCAACCAGACTCAATGGTATAGTGGCAACTAGACTCAATGGTATAGTGGCAACCAGACTCAATGGTATAGTGGCAACCGGACTCAATGGTATAGTGGCAACCGGACTCAATGGTATAGTGGCAACCGGACTCAATGGTACAGTGGCAACCGGACTCAATGGTATAGTGGCAACCAGACTCAATGGCAACCGGACTCAATGGTATAGTGGCAACCGGACTCAATGGTATAGTGGCAACCGGACTCAATGGTACAGTGGCAACCAGACTCAATTGTATAGTGGCTACCAGACTCAATGGTATAGTGGCAACCAGACTCAATGGTACAGTGGCAACCAGACTCAATGGTACTGTGGCAACCAGACTCAATGGTATAGTGGCAACCAGACTCAATGGTATAGTGGCAACCAGACTCAATGGTATAGTGGCAACCGGACTTAATGGTATAGTGGCAACCGGACTCAATGGTATAGTGGCAACCGGACTCAATGGTATAGTGGCAACCAGACTCAATGGTATAGTGGCAACCAGACTCAATGGTATAGTGGCAACCAGACTCAATGGTATAGTGGCAACCAGACTCAATGGTACAGTGCCAACCAGACTCAATGGTATAGTGGCAACTAGACTCAATGGTATAGTGGCAACCAGACTCAATGGTATAGTGGCAACCGGACTCAATGGTATAGTGGCAACCGGACTCAATGGTATAGTGGCAACCGGACTCAATGGTACAGTGGCAACCAGACTCAATGGTATAGTGGCAACCGGACTCAATGGTACAGTGGCAACCAGACTCAATGGTATAGTGGCAACCAGACTCAATGGTATAGTGGCAACCAGACTCAATGGTATAGTGGCAACCGGACTCCATGGTAATATGGCAACCAGACTCAATGGTATAGTGGCAACCGGACTCAATGGTACAGTGGCAACCGGACTCAATGGTATAGTGGCAACCAGACTCAATGGTATAGTGGCAACCAGACTCAACAGGGCTCGACGCTAAGGGTGAACCTATGGCCCCAGGCCAGTAAAAAATCCCAAAAACAGCTTTGGGCCAGTAAAAAAAGACCTCAACTGGTCCTACAGGGCCAGTAAACATATGGAGACATTCTTGTTCAAAAGTTTCCCCCAAGAATTTACCCAATTGTTTGTGAAATAAATGAAGATACAATTTATAAAGATAAATGTTGTGGTGAATCTTATGCAATGTTCTTTCTTGTTATGTTAAAGAAAAAATGTAGGACCAGTAAACAATTTGCAGGACCAGTAGATACTAGGTGTTACTGATCCTACAGGGCCAGTATCATTTTGAGTTAGCGTTGAGGCCTGCTCAATGGTATAGTGGATACCGGACTCAATGGTATAGTGGTAACCAGACTCAATGGCACAGTGGCAACCAGACCACTCATTCTCACTTAAGTGGTCCAATTGGGGTGAGAATCTGGTCACGGGGGTCACCTTCGCCAATCTTGATGAAACTTATTTTTTCAGAAACTAATATGTCTTGAGTTATTAATTCCAAAATATTCACATCAACTTCGACCGGGAACTTCAAATATTTTGCGATTGATATGTACTTTTGAAGTGTGTTATGTATGTTCTGAGTAAGACTTCCCTGCATTATAGGGGCTCTAAGTTTGTAAAATATTGCTCAATGTGTACTGTTTTGGTTTTATCTCATGCACAGATGATTGTTCTTCTAAATAAACCACCAAGTTTCCTCAGATGAATGTGTTTTGTCTTGTTTTTCTACCCTTTAAGAACTGGTAAGTTCCTGAAAGTTCCATAAATCTCAAAAGTATTGTCTAACTTTAATTGTAGAGTTAAGGCCTGCCAGGTAAGGAAGTCCTATCACCACTGAATCTACGGCCCAAGGGGTTCTTTATAACATATCAAGAGATGAAAGAGTAACAAACAACCTTGTCAGAGAAATTCAGACTTTAATTCTTGTTATGTATGATACACAAATCCACAGAATTTGGCAGAAATATGAATTTTTCTAATTTTGCAAATAATTGCTTCTAACCACCTTAGGAAGTCATGAGAGACTGTTTTCAATCAAAATTAGGCATGTTTGACAGTTAAAACCTAGTTAAAACCTAGTACAGTTGTTACGTAAGTTTCTCTAAAACTAAAACTCACTTCTGGTCAGATATATATCAAAAATATTACATACAAACATCATGCAAATCTTGTAGATGTCTTAAAATGTTTACAGCATCCTTAAAACTTAAAAGTACCTGATTGGCACTTGTTTAAAACTTTAAAAGTTCTTAGAAATTAATTTGAATAACATCCTCAACACAAAACAAGAACCTTGGTGTCAATCAATAAGTAAGGGATATCTGTGCCCTTAAAACATTCTAACTATAGGCATCTGTAGCCTTAGCCTCTAGAAAAGCGTCCATTGAGGCTGCATTCAGCTTGTAGCATCTCTTCCCAGCCTCTCGAGCATCAACCACACCAAGTATAGCTGATTTCTGGAACCATACAGTGTCGGGTCTCTTTGGCCACCTGAAATACAGGAACCCACCCTTACCATGAGTTGTCATGAATGAGATCTCAACCTCATCCTCATCATCATCACTATTAATGATTGTGCCTAGGTATGTCACCATATCATACTTGCAGATAACAAAAACTCCATTCACCAGGGCAGATGTATCAATGACAGAATATGGTTCTGGAGCCTCTTGCTCAGCAGGAGCATGTGTTTCTGGAACCTGAACTGCAGACGGTTCAGGAGCCTGTGGTAGAGCTGCAGGCGGTTCAGGAGCCTGTGGTAGAGCTGCAGGCGGTTCAGGAGCCTGTGGTAGATCTGTAGGCGGTTCAGGAGCCTGTAGAACTGGAGCCTGTGGTAGAACTGCAGGCGGTTCAGGAGCTGGTGGTAGAACTGGAGCCTGTGGTAGAAGTGGAGCCTGTGGTTCTGGAGCCTGTGTTACCACTGTAGCCTGAGGTTCTGGAGCCTGTGGTTCTGGAGGTTGCTGGGGAGCTGTGCAGATACAAACCAGTGGACATGTTGCACAGCACTTTGGCCTCTTTGCCTTAGATTTCAGTAAGGCAGCTGCTTTCCATCCACAGGAAGATGTATCATGTGCAAGACAATTTGCACAATTGCATGATGTTTCACGCCATAAGACACTGGTTCTATTTGCTCCCTTCCGTACGGCGTGGAGGGTGGCAGTTCCTTTCACAGGGCAAAGGATAGGCTGGATTTGAGTGACCTGTTCTTGGCAATTGTCATAGGCTGCCTTGTCAATCCAGGCAAACTGAACAGTACCTGGTGTTGATGAGGCCCACCTGTAGAAGTCCTCTGCGTCAGCCATTGCAACTCCATGTTTGGCCGCCTGGTCAGCTTGTCGTTTAATACTACCCCCCACTCCATCGCATGGCCCCTTGCCGTGGCCGGCCTCAAAATAATCCCAGCAACCATCTATTCCAAAGACCTCCTTGTGATTTGCTATCAAATAAAACATCAGCTTGTTCCGATACTGCGAGTATGGACTGTCTGTAATGTAATGAATAAACTTAACTTTTCTCTGCTTGATTAGGGACTGGAGTTCCCTGGCATGCATGGATCTTAGGATTGCAAAAACCATGCCGGAATTGTGATGGTTGCAATCAGATACATAGGCGACACTTTTGTGTTGTATTCCCCCATCATCGTCTTTAAAGTAGATAACACAAGGGTGTATGGTGACTCCTGCTTGGTTCCAGTAGGAGCTTTGCACAGCATCAGTGGATGCTGTGCACCCATAGTTCTCGGCAAAGTCCATTTGAATTAATAAGTGGTCAGCAGGTAAGTTTTCTTTAAGTCTTTTAACTTCTCTGTACTGGATTCTCACTTTTGCTGCATGCTCCCGAAACTTGCAGTCCACATCTTGCAAGAACTTCTTGCAGAACTCTCCTGTCTGCATGCTTTCAGTGACAATTTTGGTACGCTCTTTGCCATCTTTGTCTTTAATTCTCTTCCACTGAGGGACATCAAGATTCAGGCAGGTAAGTTTATCCAGCACATCCTTAACAGCACCTGAAGTTGTGTATGTGTCAATGAAGACATCAGGACTAGTTGTCACCTTAGACTCAGTCACAGGTAAGGCTTTCTTTATAGCTTGCAGCATCAGGGCAGTGTTCTGGTGTATCTGACACAGGCAGTTCTTGTTTTTTAGGAAGTTTGAAAATCTCACATGCTTTGGTCGAAGTCTGTAGAATGTAGCTCTGCTGACTTTAGATTGAATATTTTCAGACATGAACTTTTCATGCAGAATGTACATGTAGTCAGTCAGAACTCTTGTTTGCAGCTTCTGGCCATCAACAGTGAGGCAGTCCTGCTTTCCAGGGTTTGCTCTTGAGTTGTCATCTCTGCATAGAAATGTTTCCACGTCCTCTTGAATTTTGCTGTGAACACTCACAAGCCTCCACTTCTTTTCTACTGTCAGGCACTTCTGCTTTGCTTTTTGTAAGGCCCTTTTTGATAAAGACATTTTTTTTTTGAGACTTGATTTCTTCCTGTATTTCTTAACATGCTCACCCTTGAGGAGGGAAGTGACTACCCTCATATGCTCCGGGCTCTTCAGAGCCGCCTGCTTCAGTTCACTCTGGAGCACAACTCCAGCTCCCGACGAATTGATATGGGTACCTGCTCTGGAGTCAGACCAGCTTCTTTGATACAGTTGACAGTCTCTTTTCTGGGGGAGATGCTTCCAGCTGGAGTGGTTTGTCCAGGCTCAACCACTTCTTCCTAAGCACCTGCAACACCGGAGGAGGCTCTTGAACAACTCGGCTGAGGTGTGCTCGGAGCAGGTGGTGTAGGAAGTGGTGTAGGAACTGCTTGGACCTGAGATTCCTTTGCTTGCTTTTCAAGTCGTGCACACTTCCTCTGATATTTCCTTTTCAGTGCTGTCATCCTTTTCAGTGATTTATCTTTCTTGGAGACCTGCCTGGTCAGGCTTGAGACAGCCTTGGCCTGTCTTCGTTTCTTGGACAAATTACTTGACTTCTTTGAGGGTGAACCCCACTTCACCTTCAGCTCTGTAAAATAAAGAAAAAGGTAAGTGCATTTGCCTTGAAAGTTTTTCATTTAAATAGTACTGGTCAGTCAAATTAACTCGGGTAAGTATATATCATTATATATATATATATATATATATATATATATTTCATTGTTCAATATCTCCAGTTGAAAGAATTCAATTAAAACTTACGGGCAATAATATTACTGAAGAAATAAGACTTAGCAAGAATTTTTCAGGTGAGTACAAACATCCATCAAACATTTTCAAATGTATACAAGCTGGAACAAAATCAGAGAGACAGACATGTATAAATGTTCTATAATTCACTCTAGACATCAATTGATACATACCTTGAGTACCGCTGCGCCTTCTGCTAAAAACCACTGTGGGTTCACCATCCTCCTCCTCTGAGCTGTATACCTCCACCTCATCACCACCGTCGTCGCCATCATCATCATCATCTTCATCAGAGTCCCCAAGCTCATCATCATCCTCGTCGGAGGTTTGCCCGGCTGCTGCTGCTGCCCTTTTCTTTGCTCTTTGACGTTGCACTCGATGTCTTGTATTTGTCCTGAAGACTGTCCTCTGGGCCACTGTCATATCCTCTACCTTTGTGTAATACCCCCTGATCCTCTCTGCCTCTTTCTTTCTGAAGGTTTCTCCATCCTTGGCCAGCTTCTTTGCTCGCCACTTGGCCTGGCGTTCAGCATTTGTCATTGGTAGTGCCCGGGGACGAAGGGAATACATGGCTGAACTGAAAAATCAACAAACAAAACATAAGTAACGTAAGTGATATTTCGAAACATACGTAACAGAACTTTAAAGACCATAAAAATTACAAAGGAAGCACTAAATACTGCCTGAAAAAGTTCTAAAATGATTACAATATAGTTCTCTGCTAAATAAAACACTAACATGTTTCATAAGTATACAATAAATATGAACCCGACGGCCAAACCTGAAAAAAAGTGTTTTTTTTGAAAGTCAATTTCTATTTTTGTCAACTTTGGAGGTGAATAAATATATAAAAATACCCACCAATAGCCGTTCCACTTGGTTTCCTTGTCGCCCTATGCTGTTCCCTTCTGATTGTAAAAGTTTTGACTCTTCCCTGGCAATCTTTGCGACGTGGTGGACTGAAAAGTAAACCAAGGTAAAAGTGAGACAAAATTTGTAACAAACATAATAGCTGCTTAGAGCGACACCTATACACCAGAAAACAGGTTCAAACAAGCCCCAAAACACTTTCATTTTGACTGTACGTAACTAAACTATCATCTGAAACTAAAAAAACATGTAAAAATGACATATGGCAACTATATCCCCCAAGTCTATATACCTAAGTCTACATTTTGGCCAAATTTGAGAAAATTTCATGAAGTTTAAGAAGTGATTTTAGACATATTTACCTCTTGTAGCTCCGGTAAACAATTGCAGCGTGGCTTGGGGTCGCTTGTCTGCGCAGGTGCGAAGTTATAGCACCCGGATGTACTTGCATCGTTTGTTATGGTCAGATTTGTTGGGAGAAGTAATTTTTTCGGAGTTTGGGAGCGTGTAACCTACGATCAGGTTTTTGATAGTTTCACTCAGATTGCTCAGAAATGATTGATCCCTTGACATTGGTTTTAGTTGCTATCGATACTGTACCCTAGAGGCTACATGGCCCTGAAATAGTATTTCTCTACCTCTTCTGTAACTCGGGCCAGAGCCTGTTAAGTTTGTTACCATGCTATCGATACGCACCCACTTTATACCCTAGTGACCAATAAAAAAAATTCAAAAAATTTTTAAGGTCATTTTCATGCATCATATGGATAAAGAACACCTACGAGGTAATTTTAATGATTTTTTGGACCTTTTTAAAATTCATCTGAGTACCCCTAGGCACCTCCTAAGGAGCGCTGTAACCAACTAAAGAGAACTGATACCACAACCTTCATGGCTGGCCAAAAGAATATTTAAGATGTGTGGCCAATTTTCGTTACCCATGTGTCAAACTAGAATATATTCCAAATCAAATGAGCCATGAATGTTGCACAGGTTTGTACTTTTTCACCGTTTTGGACTTAGCTGAAATTTTAGAATTTTTCGGGGACACGTCACGTGCGTTACATTTTACTATAAAAAAAATCTTGAAAAATTAGAAAAAGAAGTAAATTTCAAATTTTTTTCGCTTCATTTCCTAGGCCTTACCCCTACCCTACAACTCACACATAGTAACACCGCCTGTGCATATGTTTCATGGTGGTTAGGGAGGTAAGACACGCAAAATTGGTAATTTGACCACTTAAGTGAGAATGAGTGATATATACATATATATGTATGTACATATACACACACACACATGCGATGATGGTGACACACTCAAAATAAGACAACTCCTAGTTTAGCACTCCAGTCCCCTTTTTAACAATAACTATCTAATCCCTGAGGTCTTGGTGTTTCAAATATAAGTTTTCTTCAACTTACCTGCTTGAGCTGACCTCGATATAAATACAGTTTCAATTTTACAGTGTTTTACCTCAAATGAGGTTTTCTTGATCAATAAAGTTGCATATGATTTATAAATACCATACATGACTGCTAAATATACTAGGCTAGGGCAACTGAATGACAAATGTGGAGTTCCCGCAAGGTAGTGCCTTACAGCACCCGACTTTGGTGGAAATGTTTACTTAAGAAAGTAGGTACACACTACGTTGTCACAGTGACACCCGGGCTCCAGCCGCAGTGTCACAGTGGACGTCACATGTGACGTCCAACGACTACAAGATACTTCTCCACTCGGATGGGGTTGAGTTTAGATCCCAGTCAGATTTGAGCGTTCCCGGCATGCTTTGCAGCAAAAGTGGGAAAGTAAACCCCTTCGTTTCATAGACCCATGACTCATACACCGTTTGCGCACATGGGTCTATGTACATGTACTAAGCAAGGGAACCTCATATGCCCATGTTGGACATGGGTCTATGAACTTTGTCAGCCTGAGCCTCCCATTGCGCACATGGGTCTATGGGCACAAGGCAAACAGAGCATAGAAAATACACTGCAAAAACATTTTTGAACTAAAATATACATAAAATACATCCCAAAACTAAAGGTGTGTATGATCAGGGAAATATCTGTAGATTATGGAGCAGTATCACAATACGTTATTTGATTTCTTCTGTAGTTAATCATTTTAACGGGGATTAAAACCTGCCTTAAAAACAAGTTTTTTGACAAGAAAAAAAAAATGAACAGACCTTCGGTGTGTGTGACAGCAATCTCGTTCGTTACAATGAGATCCCATCACTGCTTTTGATCATCCCCCCTTCCCACCACCATATCAAGGGCAGGGGCAAGAAACATGCATTATTTTTAAACCCATGTTATGTTTGATAAAATTTATTGACCCCCCTGGTGGCATCCCAGGTTAGTGGTTTGAACAACCTTACCTGATGGCTCTGTAGCAAATGACCAGGTTAGACAAAGAAGTAAACTTCAAAGTCTGAGAGAGAGGATGCAAAAATAAATACACAATACGGGAGAGAAAAAAAGAAATGTGTAGAGAATAAATAAATAAGCAAGTCAGAAAGAAAGAGCTGGAAGAAAAATCTAAAATCCATATGGAGAACAGAACATTGGATAAATGTCTGACTATGACAGAATATTCATTACAGACCTCTGCCTACATGGTGACACTCAACTTCCTGTTCTAGTTAAGTTTGAGGTTTTCAAATTACAACGACCCTTGACCAACAAGGGTCGATGGCAGCAAGTTTCCTGCTAGACCCTTGACGGACAAGGGTCGTTGACTTCGTAGACCCATGCATGCAAGCGTCGGTGGGGGTTTACTTTCACCCATCGACGCTTATGGTCGATGAGCTAGAGCCATAGACCCATGACTGACAAGCGTCTATGATGGCCATCGACCCATCTGAGACGTGGTCGATGGTCCTCGACCCTTGCCTGCATGCGTCGACAGAAGCATAGACGCTGTCCTACAAGGGTCGACGAAAGCATAGACGCTGTCCTACAAGGGTATAGACGAAAGCATAGACGCTGTCCTACAAGGGTCGATGGAGTTGACATCGATTTCACAAAAAGGGTCGACGGGGGTTTACTTTAATCCACTTGCTGCTTTGCAGTCTAGTGACGTCACTGTCAATATGGGTGCTCGTCATGTCCTCGATGTAGTTCTACCTAGTCCATTCAGATAAATTTCGCGATTAAATGGCTATCGTTCACAAACTCAAATATTATCTTTGGCAGCGATATATACGCATATATTGTTCACAGAAGTTTGGAAAATATTCCTTTCGTTTTTATTGAGATCTTACACCACAAACGTGCTCAACAATGCATGTCGTAGCAGTCGCGGAAGACAGAGCCGGTTAAAACTATGTGACTTGTTTTTCAAAAATTGGATTAAAAAGACTTCATTTCAAAATGAATAATATGGCCAAACATATAAAGAAAATTTGTTTGTTTGTCAATATTGTCTTGCCTATGCTGCCGCTCAGGAACACAAATTGCGGCTAGGGCGTATTTCGGCAGTTGTAACAGGTGGAGGAATTAGAGAAATCCTTTTATTACGTTTGGCAATTCTTTTAATGAAATAAATATTAGAGCACACAGATATACCTGCGACCACACACTTAGGGCTACCTAACTTATGTACCAAAAGTTCAAAAAGCTTGGTTAACAGATATGAAATTGATAAATGAGATGATAAACCAGCTGAAGCTCATGTCATTTGCAGTCGTCCTAGTTATACTCCACGAACTTTGGTCATTCAGTTAAATTTACATATCTGTTCTTAATTTCTTAATGCTACGAGTATTCTCGGGGTTAGGGTAGTGAAGGTATCACATGCTTATGCGATCTTGCAGTTGGTAGACCCTGCTTACTCTGCCGCGCAGGAACACGCTAAAACTTAAATTTGGAATTTTCATTTTTGGTCAGTTTTTCTGCCAAGTTGCTGCTAGGGCGCATGTTAGTAGGTGTGGATGATAGGGAAACCAATCCGCCGCTTGGTTTCAAGTCTAAGGCATCAATCTTTCATGCCCCAGCAGGGACTCAAATTCGGACAGGGTCGAGAGACAGCTAGCAGTCATTGGCAACGCCCTGGTCCACACGGCAGGCCACGGTACAGATATGCCTGCGACCACACAGTTAGGGCTACATAACTTATGTACCAAAAGTTCAAAAACCTTGGCTAACAGATATGAAATTGATAAACATGTAAACTTGATGTAAGTAGGTGTGGATGATAGGGAAACCAATCCGCCGCTTGGTTTCAAGTCTAAGGCATCAATCTTTCATGCCCCAGCAGGGACTCAAATACGGACAGGGTCGAGAGACAGCTAGCAGTCATTGGCAATGCCGTGGTCCACACGGCAGGCCACAGTCAAGGTCAGTGGAGGGTATCAGGGCGAACCACCGACACACCCTCACCCAAAAATAGCATTCCCCTTGCGCTCCTGATCTGATGACAAATCGGGAGGGAGTCGGGGAGAGCGCAACAACCATCGATTGTGCTTGACCTAAGGAAGTGAATGATGCTACTTATATAGGTAGATTGGAGTACAGTAATGTGCTTAGAGTAGTTGACCAAATTAACTTTTGCAAGTTATTTGATTGAATAAAACTGTTCAACTTTAACGAAAGTGTAAATAGTTTAGAATATTTCTATTGAAAGAAATATTCATGATTTTGTCACATTACCGAATTAGGTACCTTTTACACCTCTGTGGGTGTATTTGCATCTTGTTTTATCGCCGCTCATGGCTATTAATAGAGCACAATCCGCATTTGTCATTCGTCGACCGTGATTGGGTCACATTTTCGAAATTATTTACTTTCGTATGCCACAATATAATAGTCCATGAGCCAGACCATATTTTGGTACCAATTTGCTGAATAAATCCAACAATGATTTTTGATTAGCCTGATATCTAAAGTGTCCAAAATCAGTTGATGGACTTCGGGGACAGTTTGCGAAATTCCCTTTTGGCGGCCATCTTTAAAGATGGCCGCCGGCTTTTTAACCAAAATGAATGGGGTCAGGAAATATTTAATAGCTATTCACTGGAATGTCCTATGCACATGTAGATTGGCTCAAAATGTTTGTAATAACTTTTCATCAAACTTGCCTCAACGACCACTTCTCTTAAACGACCACTTGCCTTGAATGACCGTTTCAAATCCCCCCAAGGCTATTCCCTGTATATTTTACCTTTATTAAACGACCACTTGCTTGACGCGACCAACGACCATGACGCCTTGTATATTGGGAAGGGCACAATAAAATTATGAAATAATCGGTAAAATTGAAAATATATCATTTCTGAGGGTCCTCAATTAATGATATAGTTCAACTTTTATTTTTCTGAATTGTTTATTCTTAAAATATTAATGAAGAAATTTCAAAAAATGCTGCTTAACATAACAACCTCAATAATACCTGGTCATTGTTGGTAATTCTTTGTTTTTTCATAACCTCGCTCAGACCCTCAACCCCTTCTTAAGAGACCACCTCTTCAAAAGACCACTTTTGACATTTCCCTTGAGCGGTCGCTTAATAGAGGTTTAACTGTATGGTTTTCCACCTTTTGTTGGTATTATTTGTTAAAAAAATAAAGAAAAACATGAAAAAAAGGTGATTTGTTAAGTCGTTTTCGTGACATACTTTCAAAAGTTTTTTTATTTATTAATGTTACAATACATTTAGGTCAACTCTTGTCTTATATTATCTGGACTAGATCATAAGGCATCCATAGACAAAGTTTTACTGATTTTTTTTTTTTTTTTGCTCTTGTATAGGTTACTTTGAACTTGGAATAATTAGACATTTTCCCCAGTTTCGGGTCAGGGCCATACCATTGCTCAAAAACAGACTTCTGAGTTGTTTGTCAATGTTCATTGTATGTCATCTTGTGTTTTGCAGTTTTCTCATTTATAATAGTTAGTCAAATGATTTTAATTACCATCCCCACATATAGGTGGCACCACCCAAGTTCTGCCAAAGTGTAAGTGAAAGCACATGGCTGACAGAACATGCTCCTGTGACTGTCTTCCAAATTACTTCATTATTCCTTCCTATGGTCTGAAGCTGCTATCAGGCACCTTCTAATGTATGGACTTCTAACAGTAAGTACCTTGAGTTACACATAGACTAACCAAATAGTGAAAGTCCTATTTCTTTAGATTAGAATTTAAAGAACATTTGAGTGGAGTTGACCCCTTAATCTTGATGGCATATTTTTTAGATTTTTTTTTTATAATTTCAGAAGAAAGGAATGTTGCTGGTGCAGATGGGTTGCTGATGCTTTGCTGAGGACACAAACAATTGCCATGGCTGACTGCCCTGTTAAGGAAAAACAACCAAAGATTGATCATGCCTCATGTATAATATGTGGGGTGGAAGCCCCATCATATGAACTTGTTAAACCGAAAGACATTAATTCATGGCAAACGCTACTTGATGCAGCAAAGATTAGGTTGTTATATCCAATATTAAATTTGACACAAGACGCTCCAAGTACTGTTCCAAATGCATTTTATCACCGTGAGTGCAGATCAGACTTCACTCACAAAAAGGAACTGCCCTTATGGACCTGCTCAGTAAATGTGAACAGTCTGCGAACTATTGGTGAAGTACCGGCGAACAAGTGTCTTCACGGTTGGTGTTCGCCGTTAGTTCGCAGGCTGTTGGGCTGGCAATGAGCTATTCGCCGACTGTTCGCCCCCTAGACTTAGAAAAATTGTCTCTTCGCAGAGTGTTCGCTGTTAGGACTTGGTAAAATTTTCATCTTCGCCAGTTCGCCGACTGTTCGCCCTGTGGACTTAAAAGAATTGTCTCTTCGCAGAGTGTTCGCAGTTAGGACAGTTGGTGAACACTACACTGGACCAATCAGAGAGGGCCACATGGTCAGGTAATCTCAAAAGAAAATGGCAGCCGAGCACATGTTCAACTGTCATGATTGGGGTGAATTAAGCTTGATTTCTATGTTCCCATTTACAATATAGTTTGCATAACACTCTGGTTTGATAGAGTAGACATCAGGGAATATGATCTGGCACACCAAAAGTAAGTTTTGTTCGGTTTTTGTCTTTAGAATAGCATAATCTATTTTAGATTACTAGTCAACTGCTGCATGCAGTATATCACACATGTTTTAACTACATATATTTTATGCCGTAATTTATCAACATAGTCCATATATCAATGACTGATTTAAAAATAGTTATTCATGATATAACCGCTGCACCACGGTAAGGGTAACAAGCATTATATGAACATTGCATGACACTCCATCCGATGTTTGAGTACCCAGGCGAGCAGCAGAATTAAGTTCGCAGGAATATTTGCCACTATTAGTTCGCAGGAATATTCGCCACTCTTAATTCGCAGGAATATTCGCCACTCTTCACCGTATGTTCGCCGATACTTCATTTTTCAAATGCAAATGAGCCACGGTGAAGAAACTGGCGAACAGTCGGCGAATATTCGCCACTCTTCACCGTATGTTCGCCGATACTTCATTTTTCACATGCAAATGAGCCACGGTGAAGAAACTGGCGAACAGTCGGCAAATATTCGCAGGAATATTCGCGCTGGTCAATGTGGCGAATATTCCAGCGAATATTCGCGGACCACTTCGCCGTTACTTCACTGTGCCTCATTTACATGTGAAAAATGAAGTACCGGCGAACAGTCGGTGAAGACCATCCGCATGTATGTATATATTCGCCGTTACTTCGCATACTGTTCGCCACATGTTCACATTTCTCTTCACTTAGACCCCTTTTTGTCGGTAAGGGTGAGCCGACTTAAATAAATCACTGATAACGCTGAAAAAGAAATCGCAGAACCAAGACAATCAGTTCGTCAAGGAGCAACAGAATCCACACGTGTCTACGATAAGATATGTATTTTTTGTGAATGTCATACAAAGTGTTTAAAAGGAACATCAACTCGGGAAACTTTGATTCAGGCCAGTGAGCTACGAGCGGATGTGACACTACGATCTATTGCAACTCAAAAATGTGACCCAAAAATTCTAGCAGTCACTTCAAGAGATATACTGTAAAACTGGTAATGATTGCGTGATTTTAATTATTGCGTTTTAATGCGAATGCATGAGGACGCAATAATTAAAACACGCATAAATCTGTCCCTTCTGTTTATTGGTGGAGATTCGCATTAATTAAAACACGCACAAAAGAGAAAATGAAAAAAACGCAATATTTACTACACGCAAACATTACCAGTTTTACAGTAGTTGCAGCTGAAGCATGTTACCATGCATCATGTTATAAGAGGTATACCGCTTTACGAAAGCAAAATGTCTCAGCAGATTCTGTGGTGACTGAGGAAAAAGACAACTACAAGACATCAGAGACGACTGCATTACAGATGTTGTAAGTACTCAAACCTGAGTAAGGCTGCATAGATGATGATGAAATAAGTTATTGATATCCAGGATTGATATGTCAAAATATTGTTTAAAAGCAATGGTTTTCAACAAGTTTATTGTTAGATATTTGGTCTATATAACTTTTCCATAAATCATGGAAAGAATATTGTTATCAATGACGTCAGTGGCAAAGGTTAGGTATTGGACATACTCTCATATTAAGAAAATATGTTGAGATAATGGTGTCAGGCCTATGTAACCAAAATGTTTTTTCCATCTCATGTCCATTGGTCCCTGTTTCTGGAGTAATTCAGTATCGAACACAAATAAAAACAAAGACCCATAGTCAGTGTAATAAAAAGTGTTTATTTTTGTATAAATAAATCATTGATGTCCGCATTTACCATTAACAAAAAACACAACATGATTGTTCCTCTGGAAGCAACAGGTGCCCATACTATCCATCAAAGAATGCCCAACACATGGAGTGCTTTGAAGCATCCTCGTCATCCTAGTATTTAACCAGTTGGTGCCAGGGGAGGAGCATGTTAGGTCTGTGCATGGTCTCACATCATAACGGAAACAACAAGTACAACCACAATAGAGAAAATATAAAAGTCCAATGTTCAGCTGCATTTCCTTTTCAGCTGCCCTAAAAACGTTTGTATATACAGCCTGAATTTCAGTATCTCATGTTACAAAAGGTGTGAAAGTAATCTGGATAATTCATTTTCCTAGTACATGTAATACAATTTTTTTTTGGGCAGGTATAAGAACTAAATAGAATGGTAGTAAGTGAAAAGTGCCTGTTATACATTGTATATCTCAATATTTTCATCTAAAGAGTTTTTTATTTAACTGGTGAGACATTAAGTCTACTTTTCAGGTTACCTGGTATAACTACATAACTTCATTCAATTACAGACTTTGTGTTTCTGATCCCAACAAGTTGCCCTGCTCTCATTTAAGACAAGAAAATCAGTATCAGGTTTAATTCAGGTACAGTATTCTTACTATCATAAATGTGTTACAATGAGGCTGGTCAATAAATTCATTTACAACACAAAACATTGTATAGATATGATTAGACATTGCAGAAGTGGTAGCCCACCATTAATGTGACCCTATACAGACACCTACTCAAAAGAATTCTTAAAATACACCTGTGTTATGAAACAAAATGAAAGGGAAACACATTTAAATCACTCTGTAATGTACAGTGGTATCAATAATAATGACATTTATCCAGGATAACCTTTAAGTACTTATACAAATTTTCACTTGCTTGTTATCTCTGCCAACAAAATGTACCAAACGTACAAATAAAACCAGATGAAATTTATCAAATAGTAGTCTTCAGAAAATACATGACAAGAGAAGGTGAAAAAAATGTATACATTAGAGGAAAATGACACTGATACATCATGAATGGTATCTAACCATTTATATGGCATAAAGTGATTTACAAATTATAATTCTGTCACCAGCATTAGCACATTCCATGTGTACAACATAGAGCATAATGTATTTCTGATTCAAGTATCACAGTTACTGCTACTTCAATTATCTTTCTACAGCTTACAGAATGAGAAGTGAAGTTAACTAATTGTTAGTAGATTACGGTTATGAGCATGTTAATCACCAACTCTACAAGGCTCATACTTAATCATAAAATTGACTTCAATGGTTGCTTTTATTTTACCAACGCAGATGGCCAGTTTCACAGCAGACTCAGTATCAAAAGCATACATGAAATGGGGAACATACAATAATATATATCTAGGGATGTATATCCAAGAAAATCTAAATAGCTATGGCTGTAGCTATGTAAAGTTGTGAGAGCTAAATCTATTCAACACATTTATGTATGTAAAAGTGTATCACAATGTTATGGTTTCAATCAACTTTATGCATACATTTTAATTTAAAGGAAGTCAATATCAATAGTATTTAGTCAGTCATACATATTTGAATTGTTTGCACTTGTTGCATGCATTTTTAGCATGATGAATGGCAAAACAACTCCAAGACTTAGTGTTATGTGCATGGTTGTGTGTTCCTCATGCATTTGAGAACTACTCTTAGAAGCAATGGGGTACCAGAGGGTTGTATATTCTAAACACATATACAATATATATATACGTAGGTTTCAGCTCTGATACTGCAGTCAAAACAGTACTAGACATCTAAAAGCAACCTCTCCACTTGTAGAATTTGACTTGTTCTGTTTGACTAGTAATTGTATAAAATCTGTCATTGTATCAAGGAGAGAATAACCATATACATCACCAAAGCCATGCCATGGTTCAATGAATTTCCATTTATTCTCTATAAAAGCTTGACTGAGAAATTACACATTCACACCAGACAAGGCCTACTAAAGTACAAGCTGGCATGCACTGCACACTCAGTAAATATAATAAATGTGCACCTGTAAGGACACTTTGATAAAATGGCTGTCCTCAGAAGCAGTCAAAGTTACCACTACATATGATATGCATTGCACAATTTGAAATCACATTCTAAAGGCATAGAAAAATAAATTGATACATTAAGCATTGCCCTTTGCGCACCTCACTAGTGCAATATATAGTTCCCAGCTTAATATCCTTGTTCTTTGGCTATCTTCATCCCCTCCTTCAAGAACTTGTAGTATGCCATACCAGATGGGTCACTGTATCTGTGAGACAAAAGGAATTTATATCAAGATAAATACACCAGCAAAAAGGGTAAATAAATTCAAGCTTCAAAGAAAAGAGGATATTCATTGATATGTTCAGATAACCATGACTGTTGAAAGATTTTTGTTGGTGAATGGGCCTTTGAAACTGAAAAATAAGTTTCTGCAAACACAATTGTGTAAAAGCATAGTTGAGTTTTTTGTTAGAATCCTTCATCATGAAGATAAAGCGATAAAGCTTGGAGTGAAACTGATTAGGATAATAAATAATATACTTATAACATCAACACATTTCAGCTATAGATAAGATATAAAAATTGGCATTTTCTTTTGATTTTCCATTTCCATTAGTTTACATAAATGAGAAAGCAAGTACACCTTCCACAATGCACATGTAGTTTTGCTTCTCTCAAATGGTTCAGGACTTCATTCACAGAAATTTAATCCACAGCTATCGCTGCTCATTGGAAAATAAATATTCAGTACCACATAACTACCTACCCTTGAAAAAGTGATGACAGTGATGTTGTTAGCTGTCCCAGTGAGTCATCACCAATGTCTAGGAAATCATTGGAATATGTTTTGTGCACAATTGTTCCATTGGGCAGTGCTACATACATCATGGCAGGAAATTTGTAGTTTTCCATGCCTATCTTAGCAATGGTACAGTTCTCCCCACGGCTTTCATCATCTTTGTACTCCTGAAATGAAACAAAAAATAGAATTTTGAAATTTCTGTTTTAGTGTCACTTTCCTCAGTTTCTGCCATATTGCAGCTGAAACATTCAAACATGACTAGCCAGTTGTCAGTGGTGGAGGAAACCAGAGTACGCAGCGAAAAACTACAGCCTAACCCCAAGTCACTGGTAGCTTTATCACATGTCCCAGCCAAGAATAGAGCCTGGCAGAGGTGAGAAACGTAAATTTACACTTTGTGTGACTGACTGTGCAATAATGTCCTTCGGAAAAACCCTTCTTATAACTGTTTTGTTATTTGCTCATGACTTTCAAAAGTTATAATTCATCAATTATCAAATAGGCTGTTAAAAAAATTGGCTTTTATCCTCATGTTGTGTGCTGATAAGTCCTGCTGCTTTAAAAGTTGTTTGAGGCATTGCTTGATATTGATATTCAGTCTGTTCAGGCTAGTAACAGTCATTACCATTAATTGACTATGATAAAATGTACAATACACAAGGCCCCATTTAATCTAGATAATAGAATAATCATTTTACTCTATTCTTATCTTTTCACTCGAGTACAGGTCAATTGATATATTCTAAACAGTCTATAACAAAATCTAAAATAACCAATCAAAATGTGTATTGTGTTTGAATAATTTAAGTCCATTTTGGCTAGTAATAATGTAATGTGCATGTTGAGCCTGCTCTAATTTACAATGTCTTACTGACCTCGGCCTCAGCAACAAGGGTCCAAGTACTGATGAATTTCTCTGCCAGCAGGTGTAGAACTGGCGGACTCTCGAGAGCAGATTCGCGGAGAGTCCGCGCTGAGCCTCAGCAGCTCTGGTCGTCCAGCACACCCCACAGCAGGATCTGGTGGACCAGCTTCTTCTCCACCCTAGCCCTGGCATACGCATCTGGGAACTTAAAATACTCCACCTGAAAAACAAACACAACATATGATTCCAGATGTTCAGGGTTGGATATAGGGGGTCCATTCTGTATAAGGGGAGGGGGGTTCATTTTAACAGATAAAATCTACCTTATAAGCAAAATAAAAGAAGGTTGCATGGCAAGAAAATCAACATTTTGAATTATAAAATGGTTCTGCTGTACACCCTGGAACCCCTCTTTATGTGTAACTGTGTTTCATTGGAAAACTACATACAAAAAACACCCGTGGATTAGTGTGGATATTGATCACCTCCTTATTCCCCAGAATAGGGAATGGTTCCGATACTTGATACAATACAAATATTGATATCAAATATGAAAAAGCACTGTATAGTTAGATAATATAAAATTGACTTGGCTGCTACTTGGACATCTCCACATGAAGGCAATTATTAGTGAAATTTCTGAAGTCAACTGTGCTAAATTGAACAAATTTAAGTCACTGGGAGGCAGGGAGTATCTTTAAAAATATTGTTAAGATATTATATCACTAAGGAAATATCAATATCGTTTTGCATCGTGACAATTTGAAAGGTGCCAATCCCTACACCAGAAGCATCTTTTTCAACTCTGTTGAAATTATTTTTCAGCTATTCAACTACATAACTTTTCAAATCGCATCACCAGTAGCCATACTTCGCACACTTTGAGAATACAAAAGGTGCCACTCTTATTAGAATCCCACTAGAGCTGAGCAGGATTTAAAGGGGTTATGAAGAGTGTTTTTGACCATTTCAAAAAGCCACCAGATTTTGTGATATGCTTAATAAAGATCGTTAAAACCCATTTGTAAAAAGGTTTAAATGATTTTTTTTTAATTATGAGATATAGGCCTTCAAATCTGGCCTCACTCACGCCAGCAGCCGTAGTTTGTGACGTCACAACGGGAACCTGTCAGAAGTAGGTCACCCCTGCACATTGGATTGTTATGGTTAATGATCCCGAATAGATAGAACTTCAACCTGCCGCCGTTCGGACCAATTCGTTAACAATAGTGATGACACTTGAGACACTTATAAAGCTGGATCTCCTCTTTAAAACGGTACCAAGCTCGCAAGGCTAGGCCAAGGGAAACAGCCAAAAAAATGGAAAAACCACGGGCGTTATAAATAAACAGCATTTTCTCTGCTCTGCATGTACCTTGTCAACTTGATCTAGAATACTGGGTTTACAATTATTTAGCATAAATCTTTTATACATGCTATACATGTTAGGCCCTATTACGATCTCTTTCTCATGTTCATTGAGGTGTGAACTTATGCTACTGCTGCTACGAGCACTGGAGAGTAACGCATTGATCTCGCCAGTACCACAGCCATGTGTTGATGCCCGGCAGCCTCTCCTATGTTCCCGTTGTAACGTCACACCACGGCGCTATACGGGCAGTGGACAAAAGTCTTCTTTTTGCGAAAAAAGGGCTTTTTCTTGCAGAATAGCATAGGCACACTTAAATAATATCATGAATGCCTTACTATTCTGCATCTAACTCATTTTTTTCAAAACAGTCTCCATAACCCCTTTAAGCAAGCTCAATTAGATGAGTTCTACAAGTGGTCATGATCCTAACGTCCTACCTTTTTAAAAGGGTATAATTGAACTTCTAGGAGTCTTTTTGCTTTTGCCTCACTCATCTCAGCTTTCCACTTTATATTGCTGAGTGCTGTTAGTGTCTGCGTCCTGTTCTGATCCTGCATCCTTCTCTCTCGCTGATCTCCCGTACCGTTAAAAGCTGGTATAGAGGGCGCCACTGACAACAACTCCATCCTCGGCATGAAGCCAATATCGACCTCGGCATTCTCCTGAACCTTGGGGCCATTCATCCACTCCATATCTGTAAATCAAAGACGCATAGCGGATACTAAAAAAAGGATTTCAAAATGGGTGTGTATTCATTTTGTTATTTATGTGTGTGCCTGTGTGCATATGCTTCTCTTAGTGTGTGTGTGTGTGCCTGGTAAAAAATGGTTTCAGTTGATGGACTCAGTTTATAAAGATGGCCCTCTACTAGCCTGAGAAAGGATGGTACGAACTGTTACAAGACAATGTTGTAAATTAAGATAGTGTTGCTTAGTCTATTTCAAATTCAACATTGAACACTATTTCTGATTCAATTCATTCAGTATAACTAACTTACCAACATTGAGTTTATTATCAGTGGGCACATAGGCCTGGAAGTGTATGAGCTTCGAGGCGTCCCTCTTGATGACCATGTTTCCTGCCAACTGCCCAGGTGTGAACCAGTATGGGTAGAATGGAGGCTCATTTAACTGGAACTCAGCATGGATCCTACAACATAGATCAGAATCTAAATAACAACATACACACATATGCACAACACTACGAGTAGCGATATATAGCCGTTTTCAAATTTTGTTTTACAACAAACATTAGGCAACTTGAACTCTGTAATGATCCTAGAAAACATGATGAACCTATTATCAAATAGCATGTTATTGTATTTTGCTATGTGTATATTGCACCGATTTTTTTTATCAAGATAATGCACTAAGGTCAAAACAAGAGATATCAAAGGGATTTTACTAAATCAATAAATGGTATCATTTCTGAATATATATCAATATCTAATGCAATAGAAAGATAACTTAAGTATTAACCCTTCCAATGCTGAGGCTACTTTCGTCCAAAGCACAAAGAAACAAAGATTTTTGAAAACCATATAAACCCTGTCATGCTAGTATTCATTGGAAATCCCTCGCTGAGTACTCTCAAATGAGGACCCATTGGCCAGAGTTTCAATAATTTTTCAGTGTTTTTGCATCATTTTGTAATGGCCAAGTTAGCCAGCACCAGCATAAGGGTTAAAAATGATAGTTAATTGAAATGTGAAATATTTCTCCATGACATTTTTTTATCAAATGTTTGAATTTCATGTCCACCAGGATATTCTGTAAAGAAAGATACAGGTTCCTATGTATGAATCACCTGGTCTTACCTGAATTGTATATCCACATATTCATCACTATAGGCACGCACGCAAGCCACTGCCCCCTGGGGATTGAACCGTGAATGAACAAATGGATTTGGATGAAACATGGCGAGGAGACGATGGACCTGGATATCAGCATCTTTTAGCAGTTTGAGGGGAAGGTAGCGGTTGGTTGATAAAGTGTCATGTTTATTCATGGTTCCTTTCCCCACAAATTCTACGAGATCATAAACAAAGGTTCCTAGCTCCTGCTCAATGCTGTCCTGTGGTGGCAGAAAAGGCTTGAACATACTGGCTCCAAAGTTCTGCCATTCCTTATTCACTTTCTGCCAGCTCTTCAGCCCTTTCAAACTGGGCGCAAAGGAAAGAGTCTGAAAAGATGAAACAATACATCAAGAGTACAATTTAAAGAATAAGCTGGGGAAATATGCACTTGACAACTGTTGTTATACCTGAAAGAAGATCACATTCTCTAGAATTAGGTACTTTTAATCATATCTAGATTGATGAGCTACACTAGGAAATAGTTGAAAATAATAGCTTCTTTAATTAGTACCTGTGCTAACTGGTCCAGCAAGTTGTACTAATTGATACGTGCATCAATCAAACTTATAAGTGAACTATACTGCAGCATTAAGTTTTACACGACCCCTTTTCAGTTTTGTGATATTTTCCTACTTCACTGGCACTAAGTTTTTTCACAACATTCAACTGCTTGCAAAGGTGCAAATTGTCAAAATACCAAACAAAGGTGCAGGGTGCCATTAATTGGTGATTATAAGTATAATAATAAGCTTTGCAGAGGACTCGGCACTATTGCATAGGTCACTCCTCTTCTCTGAATCCATCCCAAATAGCATCTATGCAGAGCAAGCTTTATCATGGCCAAGATGCTGTGATAGATAAGAGAAGCAGCAGCATACTGGGTAAATGTTTGGATTAATGGGATCATTGAGATAGCGATATGGCTAGTTGCAGAACCCCAGGGGCTATGAGCAGCTGGCTATGATCAGCCCTCTCACTTACTATCAACCCACATCATCTGATACCTATCTCCACATAATCACATCTGCATGCCACCACTCCCTGGTCAAGGATTGCGGCCTATCGAACCACTAGAACAATGACATACTTTAACCCAATCATATTTGTAGCAGCAAGAAAAGGTCTAACAACTTTGGTGAAATCTTGCCAGAGAAAATATCTTTTGGGAAATATTTGTATAAGAGATATCTAAGAGAACCTATCCAACAACCCCCTTCAAATATTTTGTGAACTTAACATGCTTTATATTTAAAAAGGGGTCCAAAGAATCATAGATCCAGACAATGATTAAAAAGCATTAATGGGTTAAACATATTGTCATGTCAGTTATGTGAGACTGGTTCACAGGTCAATAAATACGGCTTCATGAACCAGCGAGAAAAATCCTTAACTGTCAACCAGTAACATATGAGGTTAAACTGAAACATGCCAACAATGCCACTTTACTCTGCATGGGTCCATCGTAAGGTTCCTAGTGGGAATCACAACTACCCTCTCAAATGTCATATGGGAAATCTGCATGCACAGATTTCAGTTGGTCTTCATTTTATGTTTAGCAGATATTCAATGTTTCAGATTATTTTTCAAGCACTGGGCCAGCAAATAGGAGACCTGACCTGTTGAAACAGAGGTATACCTAGGTTATATATATCTCCCCTGCCTATCCCCACATACAAAGCAGGAATTATCTTATAAATATCATTCATTGGCAATATCTTAAATGCAATCATCTATCTAAAAGAAGTTTGCCATAGTGCCAAGAAACCTGCAAGACTTGCACCCACACATGTTCATCATAGCTAGCCTGTCAGTTGGGGTATGTTTGATAAACTAACAGGAAAGAAACACAAGAATCAGACGACTGACACGTAGCTTGTACACACATGTGCTGAACCTCAGGGCGGGAAGAATGACCTTTTCCTGCCATTGCCACACAGACAGCCATAACATTCCTCCGCTTTCACTATCTGACAATGAGTCCACATACAAAATAGTCAGGCTTTTCATCTCTAGGTTCTGACATCTGTAATAGCCACACTATGACTTTTCAATTTTGTTGCCTTTAATTATCTACTCTGTGCAATACTTTCCAATTCTAAGGCAATTTTATACATTATAAAATTGAATAATTTGCATAACCAAAGAAAAAGCAGCAAAACAAAGTTGAAAGAAAAAAAGCTTAAAACAAGATAATTATGGAATAAAGATTGTAATTCTATTAAAAAAAAAGATAAGAAAAAATATGTTTTTATAAACTTTAAGTATACATCTAAGCTCACTCAATTGTGCTATAATTGTGCTACAATGACTTACTCTCTCCTCTGGTGGTTTGGTCATGGTATCTTGCTCCAGTGGTGTGAAGAAGGCTTCTATGGTCACCACGTCATCCCCAGCTTCTATCTCATAGTCATAACTGTGGGTCTCCTACAAACAAAGGGACAACATTAGCTCCAGGATACAGCACTTCACAGTAGGGAGGAGTAGCCTTTGAGTTCAGCTAAATATTGGAATATTCAACAATATCAGAGAAGATCGAGTTTGTGTATATTATGATATTGTTATTTTTAGCTCAAATAAAAGAAGCATTTTGAACTAAGCTACTGTAAATTTTGATAAAATTGAATTATGACTTTTGTAATTCATAACAATTTGAAAGTAGGGGTTTCATATACAAGGAATTTACACCTAAAGGTTGACTTTGAAGTTATTAATAGGCTGAAAAGAAATCATACACAAGTCACAAAAATACTAGTATTTAAGAAGACAAGTAATTATAACCAAAATGTGTCACATTAAATCATCATCTCTGCTCGATCATATGGTAAAGATCATTTCTTCACCAATCATAAAGAGACTGCCTAAAGATAAATCATCATCTATAAGCCACCCACATGGACTCAAGTGGTCTCTCTAGGTTACAATAGGCAGAATTGAACACATTAAACATATCACACAGCCATGGTTAGAATAACCCGCTATTTGCCAGGAGGCCCCGAAACCATTTTCAGTGCTCAGAGCTAAAAGGTGGATGGGACAAAATGACAGTGAATTTAGTCCGTGAGCTGATGGGCGAAACCCTCCCCCCCCCTGGGGAATTTCGGAGACCTATATTTCCAAAAACCTTATACCCTCAGCTGTTCAGATCAGCTTGTCTGCACTTATATCGCGGGTACATTTGCCCTGGAGGGCCAATTGAAGGTCGGTACCTCCCTGATTTTAGGGGTGGGGGTGACATTTTAGGGTTGGGGATGGTATGGACACTTGCAATTCTCTGGGATACTCCAAATTTGCTATGCTGGTCAAGTGATCAACAGGTACAATTACCAAATACCTTTCAGAAGCACCGTATTCCTATCCTTGGAAAAAAAATAAAAAAACGTCTCAAAAAATGCCGTTTTTTTGCAGTTTTTTAAAAAGTTTTCACAAACTTTAAGTTTTTAGTGGTCAAATGAGTACAAAACCACCCAATATTATATACCTAAATTACAAGCAACCTCTTATCTGCCTAATAAAACAAAAATGAGCTCCATTGGTTGTTCGAGCGTGATTTTATGGGACTTTCATTTCCCCTACCCCTATGTTCAAAAAATAACAGAAAATTAGCTTAAAATGCGGAAAAATATTTTTAAAAATCTTAAATGTTCATTTAACACATATTTGGTACTAGAAATAGTTCAAACATGACAAAGACTGATTGGGCTGAAAAAAATGGATTGCCCAGTTGCCCGGGACAACCAAATTTTACCAAAATTTGGTAAAAATCCAGTTTTAGGCTAGAAATCACAGTTCAAGTAACAATACGACTACTGAAAAGGTATTTAAAGCTAGCATGTGACACTGCAGGTGTTCTACAATTGAAATTAGTCATAGCTGGATAATATCAATTGTTTTATTTCAGTTCACCCCTATTCAGAAGATAATCTAGAAGGCCAAAGGTCCCAAAATGTAGTTTTTTACTACAATAAATGTAGTAAGTCAATGCCAGTGTGTGATTTTAACACGGTCAGAAGATCAGGATAGACTGCTGTTTGTGCTGAACCTGCATGGGCTTATCAAATTGATAGCCCAGTTGCCTGGGACTACTGAATTTTACCAAAAATTGCTTTAAATTGAAATTTTAGTTTCAGAAGTCAAGTGATTTTGAGGAAGTGACCCAATGTGCTGTATCAAACCTCTTTTGTGACATGATGCTGTTTTCCTGTTGCTTGCATACTTCTTGCTTTAATGATTTTGACCATTCAACATATGAGAGGGAGCCCCATCCATTATCAGAAGGAAAGCATAGGACATTTTTGTGCCACATAGGACAGTGTTTCGCGCCCTAAATTGTAACTGAAACTCACAAAGACCATCACACAGTGTTGACAGGCAACATTCAAACCATACTACCTGATTATCAAGCACACTCAATAGTTCCTCCACTTTGCCTGAATGGGCACAACAATGGACACCTGTATCCCCCCCTGCCCCACACATACTAGCTATTTGTGGTGAAAATACAGCCTTTAGGTTGGCATGAAGCATTCAAACTACATTGTCTGAATATCAAGCTGTATCAAAAGTTGAACTCAGCGCAATCCTCCCAAGAAGCATAACGATGGGTACCTGTGTCCTATCCTTTTCTGTTTTCCTTAACACTAAGAGGTTTGGTACCCATATATAATCTAACCTAATACCATCTTTCCTTAAGATCTGGGTACACATACCTCATTCGAACCATTATTTATATCCCCATTCAGCTGGGTACTTTTATTTTATCCTAGCCATTGACCGGAGCTCTCAAAAGTAAGTATCATTACCTCATCCCTGCCATACCTACTCTTACGGGTTTCAGGTACTTAACTTTTTGAGTTTGAGGGCAAAAGGTAGGATTTACACAAGTACAACCCCTTTTGTTGTATAGCTATGAGATACAGTTACCTAACTATTAGTGTGATGGTATGACATATAGTTATCTATCCTGTAAGGATTGGGGTAATAGTTGGTATGGGAATCAAGTATGTAATATATAAAGATTCAGGGTAATAGACACATTGTTGACAGGAAAATTTACACCATAGTACCTGATTATCAAATACTCACAATATTTATTCCAATATGCCTGAATGGGCACAGCAATGGACACCTATATCCACCCCCTCCCATACTAGCTATTTGTGGTAAACAAACAGCTAGTAGCTAGTTGGCAGAAAGCTTTCAAACACTGTACCTGATTATTAACCATTCTCAATAGATTCCCCAACTTCTCAAGAGGCACAAAGATGGATTCCTATATCCTATCGCTTCTCCTCTGTTTGTATCAACATTAAGCGATTGGGTACCTATTTCCATCCCATCTACTTTACTCATCTCCTATCAGCTGAGTTCATATATCTCATCCAAACCATTGTCCTGATCCATATCCAGCTTGGTATTTGTATCATCCTAGCAATTGACCAGATTCCTACTAGGTTAGATGTTTAGAAGCGATACCTCATCTAAGCAATTACCCTTAAAAATGTACAGGCAGGGTACATGTATCTTATCCTATTACCCTGCACTTCTAAAGGCTGGCTACCTGCATCTTATCCTGATACCCTGAACTCCTATAGGCTGGCTATCTATATCTCATGCCACCAATTACCCTGGTACCTATGATGTTTAAACCTGTACCGCATCCTAACTATTGCCCAAAACCTTAATAGACTGGGTACTTAGATGCCATCTCATCCATTAACTCTAAAACCATAGATTGGGTATCTATATCCTTACCCATTTCTATACTCCCCAATTACCCTGAATCCTAATAAGATAATCAGATGCCTGTACCTCTTACATCTATTAATGCTTGGTACTTATATCCCCAACCCTGTAATTATCCCAATTCCTTTACGCTTATATAAGAGTATCTCATACCAGCTTTAACTGCTAACTGCTATCAGCCTCAAGAGTTTGGGTACCTCCATCCTACCTTATACCAGATGTAATTATATCTTAACCTTCAGTGTGTCACACACTGTGTGTGTGTGTGGGGGGGGGGGGGGGGGGGTACCTATGTGCAATTCTGGTTATTATCCTAAGTCCTAAAATGTAAGATACATGTTCCCTTACCAGCTATGTACCTCATCAATCTATTACCCTAAATCTTTACATATTACACACTTGATATCCATACCAGCTATTACCCTCAAGCCTTTCAGGTCCTGTAGGATAGGTTATTATATCTCGTATCATCATACTAATAGCTAGGTAACTGTATCTCATAGCTAAAGTAGCTCATTTAGGACATATGACCCTTGCTACTTGTAAACCTATACAACAATAGACTTTGTACTTGTATACCATCCTACCTTCTACCCTCAAACTAATAAGGTTTGGGACCTAAAACCCATACCAGCAGGTATAGCAGGGATGAGGTAATGATATTTACTTTTAAGGGTTCCGGTCAATGGCTAGGATAAGAAAAAGGTACCCAGCTGCTTAGGGATTTGGTATTAAGTTGGATTATATACGGGTACCAAACCTCTTAGGGTTAAGGAAAACAGAAAAAGGATAGGATACAGGTACTCATTGTTATGCTTCTTGGGAGGATTGCGCCGAGTTCAACTTTTGATACAGCTTGATATTCAGACAATGTAGTTTGAATGCTTCATGCCAACCTAAAGGCTGTATGTTCACCACAAATAGCTAGTATGTGCGTGTGTTGGGGGGGGGGGGGGGGGGGGATTACAGGTGTCAATTGTTGCGCCCATTCAGGCATATTGGAGGAACTATTGAGTGTGTTTGATAATCAGGTAGTATGGTTTGAATGTTCCCTGTCAACACTGTGTGATGGTTTTTGTGAGTTTCAGTTACAATTTAGGGCGCGAAACACTGTCCTTTGTGGCACAAAAATGTCCTATGCTTTCCTTCTGATAATGAAGGGGGCTCCCTCTCATATGTCGAATGGTCAAAATCATTAAGCAAGAAGTATGCAAGCAACAGGAAAACAGCATCATGTCACAAAAGAGGTTTGATACAGCACATTGGGTCACTTTCTCAAAATCACTTGACTTCTGAAACTAAAATTTCGATTTAAAGCAATTTTTGGTAAAATTCAGTAGTCCCAGGCAACTGGGCTATCAATTTGATAAGCCCATGCAGGTTCAGCACCAACAGCAGTCTATCCTGATCTTCTGACCGTGTTAAAATCACAAACTGGCATTGACTTACTACATTTATTGTAGTAAAACTACATTTTGGGACCTTTGGCCTTCTAGATTATCTTCTGAATAGGGGTGAACTGAAATAAAACAATTGATATGTATCCAGCTATGACTAATTTCAATTGTAGAATACCTGCAGTGTCACATGCTAGCTTTAAATACCTTTTCAGTAGTCGTATTGTTACTTGAACTGTGATTTCTAGCCTAAAACTGGATTTTTACCAAATTTTGGTAAAATTTGGTTGTCCCGGGCAACTGGGCAATCCATTTTTTTCAGCCCAATCAGTCTTTGTCATGTTTGAACTATTTCTAGTACCAAATATGTGTTAAATGAACATTTAAGATTTTTAAAAATATTTTATCCGCATTTTAAGCTATTTTTCAGTTATTTTTTGAACATAGGGGTAGGGGAAATGAAAGTCCCATAAAATCACGCTCGAACAACCAATGGAGCTCATTTTTGTTTTATTAAGCAGATAAGAGGTTGCTTGTAATTTAGGTATATAATATTGGGTGGTTTTGTACTCATTTGACCACTAAAAACTTAAAGTTTGTGAAAACTTTTTTTAAAAAAGCAGAAAAACGGCATTTTTTGAGAGGTTTTTTGAATTTTTTTCCAAGGATAGGAATACGGTGCTTCTGAAAGGTATTTGGTAATTGTACCTGTTGATCACTTGACCAGCATAGCAAATTTGGAGTATCCCAGAGAATTGCAAGTGTCCATACCACCCCCAACCCTAAAATGTCACCCCCACCCCTAAAATCAGGGAGGTACCGACCTTCAATTGGCCCTCCAGGGCAAATGTACCCGCGATATAAGTGCAGACAAGCTGATCTGAACAGCTGAGGGTATAAGGTTTTTGGAAATATAGGTCTCCGAAATTCCCCAGGGGGGGGGAGGGTTTCGCCCATCAGCTCACGGACTAATTGTTCCTTTTAAATTTTTTAAATGTATATGCACAGTCTAGCACTTGATAACACAGTGAGTGAAAAGCGTGACAAATCACAACATGAAGGTCTTGACATTAAGCAGGGACCCTCAGTGAGGGTACATGTCAGACTGGTATTCTCTGTATATACAGCCAAGACCTCCTGGGTAATGTCTGAGGTCAGGGCCAGAGATAGAGCTGATGTATGTACGTAACCCGGATGGTACATCAGATACGATAAGGGTTTCCTCCAGGATATGTGCACAGGTCAGACTGGGTCATCCTTGCCCACATAGCACAGGACATATCCCAAGGCAAACATTACATATGCATGCAGCTGAGGAATACGGTGGGTAGAACATGCTCTGCACATTCATATTCAGGTGGTCTGCTGAATGATTAAGTCCCAAAATGGAAATTTTTCATAACTATTTACCATATCTTTGATACATATTTTTTTAAGAAGAGGAAACAATTTAACTAACAAGATAGAAACCTAACCAGAAATCAATCTTTCCCAACCATACACTTGTCAAAGATAAACAATTCAAAACTGCACCCACGAGGGAGCATATTTTGGGTGTGTTTTTGGTATATCAAACAGCGATACCTTCTGGATCTAGATGGTGTTAAAGTCATTTTATGATTACCTATGCACCTTAAGCATAAATCAGAGAGTTAAAATGGTAAGGGGCTAACCAATACAGGTACAGAAGTGCCCAAATTATTAGGTCAGTTATTAAATATTTTGGACCACTTACAAATGAAATGAGGATGCCCATTATGCAATGATGAATTCAAATAATTTAGGGTTAAATTGTTAATGCACAATGGTAATTACCAAATGCAATCCAAGTGCTGCTAACTTGTAGCACGACAACATTTTATTTCTGTGTACCATCACAAGTTTGACAGGGCTTACAAAACTCCCAGCTTAGAAAGGGAATCACTATTCGTCAGAAACTGCTTACATCACAAATACATACAGCCTGAGTAACAGAGCTTTGGAGATATGTGCTTGCTTTAAAACAATAGTTACAGTCTGAAAGTGCTCCCTTGCTGGCAAGTGCTGATTGACACCTCTGCGTCCATCCCTTCATGTCATCCCTTGTGGATAGATAGCACTGTGGTGTGCTAGGAAGGTAGCTGGAAATATGCCCCTGTGTAGCAATTGTGAAAACTAGGTAGCCAACAGTAGGCCACAAGCCCTTATGTAGGGGTAGGCATATATATATATATATATATATATATATATATATATATATATATATATATATATATATATATATATATATATATATATATATATATATATATATATATATATATATATACATACATACATACATACATACATACATACATACATACATACATACATACATACATACATACATACATACATACATACATACATACATACATACATACATACATACATACATACATATATATATATATATATATATATATATATATACATATATATATATATATATATATATACATATATATACATATATATATATATATATACATATATATATATATATATATATATATATATATATATATATATATATATATATATATATATATACATATATATACATATATATACATATATATACATATATATATATACATATATACATATATACATATATATACACATATATATACATATATATATACATATATATATACATATATATATACATATATATATACATATATATATATATATATATATATATATATATATATATATATATATATATATATATATATATATATATATATATATATATATATATATAAGGGATTGTCCGATTAATCGGACATGCCGATTAATCGCTCATTCAACCTCTGATTTTGATGATCGATTGCAATTTTATAAGATCGATTATTTTGATTATTTAACTAGAAATAGCCTATTGATCAATTAAGAGACTCCACTAAAGCCTGCAAAATCTTAATTAATATCAAGCAGTGCTGTAACAAGTAAAACTAAGGGGTTCAAGGGGTGTTTAAAGAGAGTTAGATTAGCTTCTTTACAAAAATGGAGCCAAGAACCATTGAACAAGCCAAGACTACCAAAGGAAAACTGCGCATATATACAACTTTGATTATTAATCGATCATCCGTCGTTCAGATGGACCGATGATTGATCTTGAAAATTGTGACCGATTCCGAACAGTAATATATATATATATATATATATATATATATATATATATATATATATATATATATATATATATATATATATATATATACATATATATATATATATATATATATATATATATATATATATATATATATGTATATATTAGTATATATATATAATGGTAAAACACGGTAAACACGGTAGCTAGGCTATGTTCACAGGTACATTAGCCACCAGCAGCGTCTGTGATGGGTAATTGGCAGCAGTAGCGTCTGCCCTGACACAGCTTTAGGTTAGGGTAACCCCAGGCAGCATACAGGTTTTTAGCCTGCCATCATAAAGTGTTACTAAGAGAACGGCCAAGAAAACTTGATTCAGGACCTAAATCTGACTGCAGCTGAAACCCCAGGATGCTTGGTCGGATTAATACAGAGTTCCTTAAATGCAGAGACTAAAGGTGAATTAGTATTTCATTGCCACAAACTTTACAGAAATCAACACAATGGTAGAGCAGTCAGGTAAACCTACTTCCTTAGATTAATTACAGTAAAAATGCCACTTCTCATAAATTTTGACAAAAAAGAACCACCTTTTCAAAAATTCTGAAATTTCATATCCACAACTGCCCAAGAGAACTAAGACACATAATAATCAGTCAATGAAGTTGGCAAAACTAGTGTTCTTGTAAATTTAATAATATTTAGCAAAACTTCAAAAAGGCCTAATAAAAATCAGCATTCACATATCTCACTTAAATCCAGGTTTAAGCATGAATTACCCTAAAACTATGAAAATAGACAAAACCCATAGTATGCAATTGAACTCCATTGGCATTTTCACTGAATATAGGGAGACCATGTTGACATTACAATGTCATTACACATGTGCTTACATGATTCAAAACATGGAGGATACAAACTGTGAAAACTATAGCGAAGAAAAAGTTACACCTTCTAGCAAAAAACCCATGGCTAGGCGATTATCTTTAACCAAGCAAAAACCCATGGCTAGGCGATTATCTTTAACCAAGCAAAAACCCATGGCTAGGCGATTATCTTTAACCAAGCAAAAACCCATGTCTAGGCGATTATCTTTAACCAAGCAAAAACCCATGGCTAGGCGATTATCTTTAACCAAGCAAAAACCCATGGCTAGGCGATTATCTTTAACCAAGCAAAAACCCATGGCTAGGCGATTATCTTTAACCAAGCAAAGACCCATGGCTAGGCGATTATCTTTAACCAAGCAAAAACCCATGGCTAGCTAGCGATTATCTTTAACCAAGCATGAACTAAGCCAGCGGGTGGTATTCACAGAGGCCATGAACCTACAGTATCATATCCATCTACACGCTGAGGCTGTTTGGTTAACAGTTTTACTACTTCCTGCAACACCTAAAGCAGCCACGCTTTCCTAAGAAGTTGATGAATATTTTTAATCCCCTCCCTTTTAAAATGGCCAAACCCCAGCAAAAAATATCTTGCAAGTTATTTTGCACCCTGAGTGTTATCATGTAATTTTGTTGAAATCGTTCACATTTCTATAATGAAAGAGGTGGGAGAGTAAAGAACATGAGTACCTCATTATGGACTCACCATTGCCAAAAATCATAGCTTTGCATGGATAACATATAAAATCATTTTTGTCAATTGTATGAATTTGTCATATAAATCAGAACAGAGATCTAGTCATTTCACGCAAAACTCATGTTCTTTGAAGTCTATAAAGTGACTAATGGAGTTAAAATAATTAAAACTCCATGAGCGCCACCCAACAACAACAAGATGTCCCACTTTCAATTCATCTCCATATTTACTTAGTTGATGATCCACTTTTACATCTTATACCAAATACTAGGCAAATAGAGTTGTGGATGAAAAGGTTTCATGAACCGATGTCTTACCTCAAATTGAAGGATTTACTGGAAATGACACATTTCTATGACTGAGACCAAAAACTAACCAATGGCCCTACTTTGAAAAGCTGTATCTGCCCTGAGGGAGAGGAATTGTAATCTGGACTGTGTTTTCTGTCTTCACATACTTATGAGCCAGGCATCTGGTTGTCATCCCCACCTCTTATCTACACAGCTGGCAAGAAATGCATTGGCTCTTTATAAGCGGCAGAGCTGAATCCTGGCCGTGAGAAAGGGGCTGAGATTATAGTAGAAGGCCAAGGATGCTGGGACCTACATAAGTTAGGAGTTAACCCAGTCAAACAAACAGACGTTTTTAACACACTGACAGGAAGTAGCTCTATAGGATGGGGCAATGACCTAACTCTAGGATAATACTCCCACTCTACGACAAATACACTGGGTGCAGTTCAAGGCTGAACACCTTTCTTGCAAATGGGAACCCTTCTAAAAGTTTCATCAAATCAAACACCCAAAGTTTTCTCTGGCCCTTTAACAAAGTGCTCATACGTAACTTTAGTACAGTTAATGGGATTATTTATACCATTACATTCTCTGCCATATTGCGGCTAAGTTGTGGCTAGCCAGTTGTAAAAGGTGGAGGAAATCTGGGTGCCAAGTAAAAAAGCTCCTAACCATTTTAGATTGGGGCATGGGAATTAAATGCTAGTGACCAGGAAATGTCAGCTATAATCATCTATTTACCACTGACCATTCACAATACAGCTGAATTAACACAGTAAAGGAAGAAATGCTGCTTAAGGTTACAAATATTGAGATCACTGATAGAATAGAATGTTATTATGACATCCATTCACAGCAACACTAGTTCATAGGGTGATTATTCTTCTACCCCTGCCTTTCTATTTCTCTTAGCTTTAAAAAGTTTAAACAAATCTGGTAACAATTTAAAGCCAAACTGCATGATCAAAGCGACCCTGATTCATGAAATGAAGCTCTAGCTTGCCTCTGTGCAGGCCTATGGGAGGTTCTGTGATGGTCACTGACTCTCTCAGCTCATTGATGGCCAAGACATTTACAGTTGGACCAATTATGAGATGGGTGTAGTTGCTACTGATATGACAACCTGAGTTCTAATTTTTCCCACTTATGCTTTTGCCTGAAATGTTTCATAAAAAATGTAAGGCTGCTTTTGGCCCACTGCAAACATTAACAGGTAAAGGCATTTTAGTTATGGTTTTCTTGCCTACTACATTATATAAATATGACATCCCTGTGGGGGTAACATGATGGATGGATCCAGAGGGAGGATGCTTCTCCTGTGGGCGAAGCCTCCCTCAGGGGGCCCCCTATGAAGAATCTGCTCTCATGCTCCTGCTCCTCTTGTGTAGGATACACACCAGACCATACTATACGCAGGATAGCCATGGCATCACTCATAGCTCAGAAATGTGAACCAAGTGGAGCTTGCCTGTCAGCCTGTCTTTTATGATGGTCCCAAAGCAATCTCTGCAGAACAGGCATATTTTAGTGCTGTGAAACATGCCAAGTATGAGGGTGAAACTATTTGTAAGTAGTTAGGCTGCAGGATATGTTAACAGAGATATTATCAGGTTATGGCAGTCAGATGAATCAGGGAGGTAATGATAAGGTAGAGATAGTGTAAGTGTCTAATCAATCACTCCATTCAACTAACACTAACTTCAGACATAAACGGCTGGATAAACTAGCAGCAACTATGCGAGGCCATAAATCATACTGCTTTGCAGTGTATAAGCAGGACCTGATACACACCAAAAAGGTATAATTACCCAGTAGTCTCTGATATCTTCAACTCCTATATAGCTTTGCTAGCATTGTCTCAATGTATAAAATCATTAGCCATTAGACAATTATCTATGAGTTGTGTTTCATTTTAGATACTAAAATCTTTGGAATCAGTTGACGACGTCACTTGTAAGTTGTTGTTTATTTAAGCTATGGTAGGACTTGAATTGTTCTCAGTTTCTACTTGTTTGGTAGACCAGGAGTTAACACTTAGCTAGCTGGATAAACCCTTTCAGCTATCTTATCATAAGCTGGGCTAGTGGGGCTACCATTTGTGTCGAACACTGACAATAGCAAGTGAAATGGGATTTTCATAGGTATCATTTCAAGGTCCATCCATTATAAGATGTTTTAGCTTAACATTCTGTTATGAGCACCATGTAGTTTTCTCCACCAATTTATGGCAGTCTCGGAGATTATTTAAAAGATTTATGGCAGAGTTTAGGTTTTAGGGACTTTCTTCGATAAATTTATGGCAGAGATCAGTTTCAGTCTCAAGAACATGTTTGATAAATCTAGGGCATAGATCAGTTTCAGTTTCAAAGACTTTTTTGATAAATCTATTGCAGAGATCAGTTTCAGTCTGGGGCGGGGTGATAAATTTATGAGAGCAATCAGATTCAGTAACTTCAGTCTCAGATATTTTTTCAACAGATTTGTGTCAGAGTTGAGTCTGCCTCAGAGTGAGAGAGAGGATGCCAATGGCTTGAGAGCTGGCTGGCTGGCCTTCTGCCGGTCCACTGATGTGAGCCAGTGAGCAGAACACATTGACTGGCTCCAGCAAAACATGCATGCTTCACTTCAATCAACCCAACTCCTTAATACCAAACAGAGCTCAAGCAAAATTTGTCCTGTAGTCGCTATACATGTAGCCATCATTTACTATACTGCATTTTGATACGTACAGCAGGTCTAGGGAAGTAAAATTACTGGACGGCTAGTAAAACATCAAGCAGTTGGTCGCATCAGGCTCATCATGGCAATTTTAAGAAACTTCAGTCATTCCGTAGTACTTAAGGCAAATAGTTAGTAACTCAAGAGGCAATGCTATTTTAAAATGAGACCAACATAAAGCTAGACAACTATCACATGAAAAGACAACAGCAACAATGTCTGCCTTAGCTTGTGCGTTGGTACATACGGGTAGAACTTGCTCAGTGACTTGGCTACAGACTTAAATAATTATATAATACAATTTTTAGTTCATAAGTCATAGAAATAGTCAAATTTATAATATCAAATCATTTTTCCTTTTCTTGCAAGTAACACAATCAAATCAGCATGAATTTAGATATATCAATATATTTTCCTGAACTTGCAAGATATACAATCAAATTAATCTGAACTAGAGACATATACTAGGTAAAGCTATCTAAGATGGGGAACGTGTGGACTGAAGTGAAGATATGTGCAATATAGATTGCACAAGTACAAGAGGATACAGTTATGATATACACTAACATGTTTGACATACATTATATCAGTGATTGTTTCTCTGACACATTGTAACACACACATTTATCAATTATCAATATATCCCAATCTGAGCCATTAACTTCATTTTCTGTCACCTATGATCTTGATTCTTGGGTGAAGAAAAGAATGGATATATAGTGAGAGACCAATTACTATATATACGCTATAGTGAAGAGCTGGACTCATGCCAGGAGCCACAGATCTGACATCAGCGCGTGGTCACATGGGAACAAGGACCAATCAGGGCTCTCGTATCGATTACATTACAGAGAAACCTGATCTCCGCCACCAGCTGGGCATGCGCAGATAACCAATTTTGGGCTATACGGCGGCACTGGTTGAGGCTAGCTTGTTCAGGTTGACCGGCTGGTTTCGAACTCACTTGTGTTTGGTCATCCAAGATGAAGAAAAGAATGGATATGTAGCGAGAGACCAATTACTATATGAGCTATAGTGAAGGCCTGAAGGGCTGGACTCATACCTTTTTAAGTTCAAAATTTTCATATGCAGACCCACAGAAAATGGCTGTATGGACAGTGGTCTCAATTAAAAGAGGTCTTTGAGATTTGTTTTGTGGTCACTGATCTGGCATCAGCATGGGGTCACAAGGGAACTGGGACCAATCAAGGCTCTGCTATCATTTACATTACAGAGAAAACTGATTGCCAGCATCAACTGAGCATGCGCAGTGCACAAATGTTGGGCTATTAGTCGACACTGGTTGAGGCTAGCCTGTTTCAGGGTGACCGACTGGTTTTATATCCACATATTTTTATTTATCTAAGCCTTTATCAACTGAATACCATAGTAATTGTTCAAATATTCAGAAAAATCTGAACTAGAGCCCACGTCACCTAAAGTAAAGGTGACACGATTATTAACACATTGGTCCAGGGTCATTATGCCCACCTACTCGAACGGCCACCTACCAGTACCAGATTGAAAATAACTTGCCTAAATATCACTTTTTTTGTGGAGTTGGCCATAATGACCTGAAAATTGGTCATTCTGGTAGGTAGCCGTTCGCGTAGGTGGGCATAATATGGATATTCCGCCTGAGAGAAGTAGACAGGGAGTGGGCACTGGTCATGAATCATCAAATTTTGCTGCCTCTCACTATCTGACCTAGATAGGATGACATCCCCCAGCCAGCCAGTGCATGCTTACTGCACAGATCACGTGACCAATACAACCCCAGGCTACAGCGCGTAACCCGAGGCTCAGATGCCGTAGAGGCTAGCATGCAGTACCTATGGAATTGCGGGTCAAGGGGATGTATTTCTCTGGTTCCGCTATCTCGGGTACGGCTCCGGCTACAGCTAAGCATAGTGCCACATCACGCAAAGTGATGCATCGTCATCAATTTGCGTGTAGCCTGGCGCGGGGGCGATCTCGTGAACCGGCTCAGCCACGCTGTAGGCCGTAAGTCCAAAACGGTGCAGCTATTTGAATAAATATGGAATATGAAATTGATAATCAAAAAAAATATCGATTGGAACATTGAGTTAAACATGTTAACTCAAAATTGACAGGGCGGTTTTAAAAAAATCGCCGGTTTTGATATTGTAATTTAAATTATAAAAATAGGTTCCGTTTGGCACAGATGATCAGCGCTGAAGCCTCTTTAATCGCTACGTCGTAGCGGATTCATATTTGTACCCACCCGCCTCCGCCTACGGCTCCGTACAAGCTTAGCCGTAGGCGGAGGTGTATACGACATAGCGGAACATCCCTATTGTCCTGATAGTGACACCAACACATTCAGATCAAGTCCCATAATGATACTCACATTTGTTTGCTGAAGGCGATACGCAAGCGGCTCAAACTCTTCTATAGTCAACACTCCATCATTGTTTCTGTCGTGCTGCCGAAATAAGATGACATTCTCCATCCCCATGTCCTCCATCAACTCATGCTCGACGTAGAATCCTCCGCCATCGCTGAGCAGGGCCAGTCCTTCCTGGCAACCCAGGAAGACAGAGATACCTGCCACCAAAACACAGCTTCCCCAAAGAAGCCACTTGGGAACTCTGATTGTCACGTATTTAGCGTCAAGCGCATCACCCGCCTTCTTTCCAGGCGGTTCTTCTGTTTCTGAGGCCATGATTTTGAGAGTCAACAAAATCCGCTACATGTCCAACGAGCAGATGTCTCTCGCACACACTACGATTGTGGCCAAGATTTTCCTCGTCGTCTGCCTGCAACCACAACACACTATCACGTACACACTGCCACAGGCACGGTTTTATTATAGTCCCCGAGTGAACCGCACAGGCTGTGCCACTTTATCACAAAGGTGGGGAGACCCTTGGGTCTCCAGAGAAATGATACTAACTTTACGTTACGTATTGATGGAAAGCAAATATAGAACAAAATATTTTAAACAAACACGCAGCTAGATAAAGACACGCAAAAAAATGCAGTGTAGAAAGTAAGAAGTCATTGTATCATATGTTCGCTGTAGCTTCCCAACCACTATTGATCAGTGGAACATTCTAAATCGGGCAGCCGATACAGGACTGGCTGCTTTTATCAAACGCAGCTGCGGGCCAGTAGTAGTCGTTAAAGACTCTTTTTATGGGCGTATCAGCGCCCATGACAATGAGTCGAAATCAGGAGACTTCGTACCCAAACTGGTTCGTACCCAAACTGGTTCGTACCCAAGCATCTTCGCACCCAAGAGATTTCGTTACCATTGCGTAATAAAACCATCTAGTCTCGCAAATATCGGACACTTTTTATTAATTACGATTTTCTAGAAATTTCACTAGAAATGTTCGTTTATAGCCTAAAATCAAATAGGATACTTCGCATATTTAAACATTTCTTTCAATGCTTACAATATTACTTGTCAATTGAAACGAAAGTTAGATGGAAAATCGACCGCTAACTTCGTACACAAGATTGTCAAGAAGTAAACAACACAATTTTCCCCAACAAATTCCTTATTTTCCACCTGTCTATACCTGACTTCAATTATAAAATACGTGATTTATTTGCCATTATCTAATTCAATCAATTTCCTTTAGGTACGAAAATGTGGTGACGAAATCTGTTGGGTACGAAGATGTTTAGGTACGAAGATGTTTGGTTACGAAATCTCCTCAATTCAATTCAATTCAATTCAATTTTATTGTCCAAAATCAAGAAGATTACAGGACATCATACAAATGGTAACAGTACAAATATAACACACAAATAACAATATGTACAAAGCAAATATATCAGTGAGGGTTTTTTTGACTCTCCTTTAAGGTCAAACAAATTGTTCTAACAAAACGAGCTAATTTCGCAACATCGTGTATGTTCATAAGTCTGCAAAAAAATAACACATTTGGTACGATTCTCAAACCCAGTAAATGCCTCTGCCCCCCGAGAGCAGTACAGGTGAGCAACAAATGAAATTCATCACAACCACTCTGGTCACAAAGCGAACAAATTGGGGAATCATCCACACCTCCTGAGAAAATATATTCACATAGTGGTTTAATGTTTCTGACTCGGAATTTAAGCAGTTGGTAGGATAAACACCAAGGAATGTCTATAAAATATCTCTCCATTTCAAAATCCTTCTTAAAAAGTCTATAGGCCTAGTTAGTACAAGCCTTGTTGTCACATAAATCTCTACTCCAATCCTGCACAAACGCATCATTTAGTCTTTTCTTAATTTCCTGCTTAAACCAAGCTGGATTAATATTCCTTGCCTGTGAAACGAAAATATAAGATAGACCCAACTCGTCTAGGCAATTTTTAATAAAGTTGATCCATTGATGAGCATTGTTATGGTTTTGTTGCATCTCAAGCATATGGCTATATAGTGTTTTATCGATGCAGCCATCTTTTGTCTTGGTTACAAGACGAAACCAGAAGTTTAGCATCCTGCATTTAATGTCTATGACTGTAGGGAGGCTTCCGGTCTCGCCCCTCACCATCACAGTTGGTGTATAGGATTTAAGACCCATAATTAGTTTTATAAACTTGACTTGAAGCTTGTCCGCAAGACCACAGTATTGATAGCCCCAGATTTCGCATCAATATATTAAGATAGGCTTAATCACACTGTCAAATAGCTTGATTGAAATGTCGATTGGTAATTGGAGTTTTCGGCACTTAGCCACCAATCCGAACATGGCTCTAGAGGCCTTGTCATATAAATGTTTTTGGGTGAGGTTAAAACGGCCATTGTAGTTCAAGTTCAGGCCAAGATAACAATAAGATTGAACAACCTCAACCGGAACACCATTGAAAGTAAACAAAGGTTGACTCTTAACTTTTCCCCTCGAGAAGATCAGTATCTTTGTTTTGGAGATATTCACATAGAGATCGTTGTCAAGACAGTACTCCTCAAGACCGTTCAGTGCAAGTTGTAGTTGTTGGGGGCTCTCCGCCATAATCACAGTATCATCCGCATAAAGCAATGCATATAGTCTTAAGTAGGTTTCAATAGTGTCATCAGACAACACTTCGCCAATATTATCACCAAATTCCTTCAGACCTTCATATTTGTGGGCCAGAACTCTGACCATGTCATTCAAGAACATTGCAAAAAGTACAGGAGAGAGATTTTCACCTTGCCTAACTCCAACACAACAATCAAAACTACAAGAATTATTCCAAACATCCATTGAGACATAAGATTTTGCCTGGGCATACATATTGTGAATGACTCTCAAAATACGTCCATTAATGCCGTTTTCAATGAGTTTTTTTCCATAATATTGATCTGTTGACTGAGTCAAAGGCCTTACGATAGTCCACAAATGCACAGTATAGCCTTTTCTTTTTATTCAAATATTGGGAAATAATGTAGTTCAAAGTAAAAATGTGATCAATTGTTGAGTAACCACTCCTAAATCCAGCCTGTTCCTCCATCAGCAGCCCATTCTCCTCTACAAATGAATTTAGTCTTTTATTGAGAATGAGTGTGAAAAGTTTTCCTGTGCAACTCAACAAAGTAATTCCCCTATAGGAATCTGCATCCAGGCGACTACCTTTGTTTTTATATATTGGCTTGATAACTCCAATAGTCCATTCTTTTGGCAAAAGTCCAGTGGAAAGTACCAAATTAAAGAACTTCACATATATATCACACATCACATCACGCGAGCATTTCAAAAATTCATTGACCACATGATCACATCCCGAGGCCTTACCATTCTTAAGAAGATTGATACAAGTTTTTACTTCGTTTTCTGTGATTTCTGCGTTCAATGGACCATCTGGACTATCCTGGACGTAAGAAAAATCACAAGGTTCAGGGGCGCCAGAATTCAGTTTCTGGAAATGCTCATAAAATAAGTTATGATTAACTTTGTCCATACAGGTAGTTGATTGTTTTTTATTATTGATTATATTCCAATAATCTTTAGGGTTTTTGCTCTTCATTACCCTTAATTTCTTGTGCAAGTCCTTGTTATAATTGTGAATTGCCTTGTTAATAGCTTTTTTGTAGTTTTTGCTACAGGATTTCCTATAAGAAACATCACTAGGAACAGCACTATTACACTTTTTCCTTGCTTTGTTAAAAGCAGTTCTTTTTTCTTCACAATCACTATTCCACCAAGGATTCCAACCATTCCTTTTCCCATAGTTTCTAGAGTTTGATTTTTTCACATACCTCACAGAACCACACTTCTCCGCACTGCTATGCAACACTTTTTTTAATTATTTCATAAAATGAATCAATTTCGGCCTGATCAATTCCTTTGTCAATTGCATTATCCAAACCAACATTCAATTCCGACAGACCACCATAATCCAAGTTCTCCACCAAAGCACTAGAAAACCTATCCTCTCAGCGTACCGAAACTTTACATGGAATGTCAGATTTGTCTGAAAGGTCAGGCAAAACATGTTCATCATTACTTTTCTTCTTCAGAACCACAATGACAGGAAAATGAACGTCCGACAAACATTCATCAAAAGGCACAACATAAAAATCATGAATCTTAGGAAACAGACATGGGGATGCTAGAATATAGTCTATAACACTGACACCATTACTGGTGAATTTACCAATGAAAGCATCCCGACCTAATCTTCCATTACCAATAAGAAGTCCAAAGTTTCTACACAAAGACACTAGTTTACGTCCGTAATTGTTGACTTTCTTATCCATAGAATGTCTACTTAACGGGAATCCCAACTCTTTCAGAGTAATAATATCATCTTCAATAGATGTGTAATCCCGACAAATGTCATCACCGTCCACAGTCCCACCAGAAACGTAGTCCACATCTGCAAGAACACCAGATCTCGCATTGAAATCACCCAACAACAACAATGGTCCATCAGCAAAGTCAGCAAGCACATTCTCAATATTGTCGAACACATCTTTCTGTGCATATTTAGTCCCCTCAGGTTCCACATAAATCACACCACACACAAGTTTAAACCCAATTAAATTTTCATGCAACTCGAACAACAGTAAATTTGAACAGCGGGAATCCAATATCTTGATCGATTGTCCATCCACTATCTCTTGTCTCACAAACAGACCTATACCACCAGATTTTCTTGAGAACTTCTTCCTATTACAGGGAATATATGTAAAACCTGGCAATAACACATTGTAAACGTCAGCATCATCTAACTTAGTCTCTGAAAGACAGATAAAGTCATGTTTTGACAAAAAACCAACAAACTCAGGAACCTTCAGCCTGTTGAGCAACCCACAAACATTCAATGAAAGTATTTTCAAGTTGGCACCATCTAAATGATAATCATGGCATCCGTCAATAAGCGACTGTTTTGGGTTTAAAATTGGAAGAACCTCCTGTGAACCGGAACCTTCATGTTCTATTTTGTCTGACTGATCCCCACACCCCTCACATTTCTATTGCTTTATCATTATTTCCATTATTTCGTTACAAATCTCAGGAGGAAATCCAAGCTCCCAAAGATTATCTGGAGTTTCCAGAATGGTAGGTTTATTTTCATTTTTCTTGTATAACAAGACTCTTCCTCTGGATGAGAATGAAGAGTAACCATCAGAATATTGGAACCTCTCCCGGACTCTCTTCAGTAGCAGGGCCCTTCCAGGTGTGAGATCCTCAGACACAAAAGTCTTCTGATCTCTCAGCTTCCTCTTCTCCTTGATAATTTTCTCCTGCAACCCAATGAGTCGCTCCTCAGAGGGCGAGCTAAATCTCGTAGGTCGCTTCCGGTCTCGCTCAGAATCGCGAGATCAGAAGACGCTCCCACGCAATGTGATTGTTGCGTGTTTCTGAACGTGCAACAATCACATCACGTGAACTAGTCACAGCTTGCCGTAATTGGTTCACGGATCATAAAGTGCAGTATTACTTTGACCGTGACCCTGAGCGGCATTAATTTGATGCTGGCATGGCCAAGAAGCGAGCGCGAAGCTTTGGATGATTTTATGTTTTTCCGTTCTGGCCAAGAGATAGCATAGATTGACGTAAAATAAATGGCATACACATTATTAGGATTTCAAGCTGTCGCAAAATCTACATTTTGCGACCGATTTCAAAGCAGATTAATGGCCAAATGGAATAGATTGTGGCGGTTCTAACGACTTAAATTGCATTAAAATTGACCCACAGCATGGCTAGCAATTTTTTTTTTATTGTGAACGTACATTGCCGTCTGTATGCGTATCTGAGAAAGATCGCTCAGTTAAGAGCCTGTCAACTCATTAGCCTTTCCTGGGACAAAACTAAGTATCTGTTTTCGCGTTATGGTCTTGTGAAATTTGAAAATGAAAGATAAAAGATACTTGAAATAGAGAAAAAACAATGTGAAATGAAATTGGAAAAAATAAACTTAATGAAAGATCAGCTACAATAGGGAATGTTTCATGCAACAAAGGCTTTTTTAGTCTATAGGCAGAGAACTGAACATCGGGAAAAACGATGTGGAGAAATCTTCAAAACTATAACATGTGGTAAGAGCAAAAAACAAACTTAGATTTAAAAAACTCCCCGCCCATGACTTTGCCCCTTTTCGAAAGGGCAAATTATTCTGGAGTTCGTACAATCCCCACCGGGATGCTGCTGGCAATCAGAGGAAATAGTTATCTATTGAGTCTGTTCACTCCAATCCCATAATGCATTGCAAAATCCATTGGCCGCCATGTTGGAGGGTTATTTATGTAAACAGACATGGCTACTCCAATGGAGAACCATGCTATCCTTTCAGCCTACGCTAACAATTAAGATAAAAACACTAGTACTAAATCTAGGTATCTCTGTAAGATAAAATATATTGGGAGTATAGACCCATACTGTTTACCACTAAATCAATTTGATTTCAGTGTAGAAAATTTACCTAACATTACATATATCCTGATGTTTTTACATATCTGGTATGTACAACATCAGCCTATAGTACAGAGCAGATGTAGAGCTACAAGGGATTGGAGGCGTACAACTAATTTGTCAATGGGTGGGTGAGAGATATTGGATCAAAATACATAAAGAATAGGACATTGGTGATAACAAAGTTAAATTTCTAACTTACATAAACTGGTTATATTTTAGTGGATATCCTAAAAATGTATCCATCCACGTAGCTATGTACATGTCCGCTGTTGGTCATTGAAAGGTTAGAAGTGTTCGCTTTTGTCAGACAAGTACAAGCACATAAGAAAATCTAAAGCAGGCTAGCAGTTGGATATACTTGTTCCATTCTGATATAGGAGAAAAATGGCCTGGGAAAAGGATGCTTAATCAGGCAGATAAAATTTATAGGGCCATTAACATTGATTTGAATGTTTGTAGTAACTCGAGTTACCATCCCTGCTATCCAGACTGTGGTTTTGAGTGCATGAATAAGGCCGAGCAAATAGTTTCTTTTTGATATGTACTGTAGAATAGTTGCCCAGAAAAAAGGATACTTTAATTGAGAGTTAAGTCGTATTGGTCAATTAAGACTCGTTGGTATGTTTGTTAAAGCTCCTATAACCAGCCTTGTGTCCTGTGACTGTGATAAAGGTTTCTTGGTGCATAGAGCGGGCCAAGCGAAACATCTTAGTTTCTTGTGGGCTTTGCCTTTTCAAATTAAGAATTAAATATTTGCAGTATAAGAAGTTTTTAAACATACATGAACTATAGCTACACATCATTTGTTCTAGGTTCTCCACTTCCAAGAAATCAGTTTTAATTGCTAACGGAGAAGCCAGCATATGCCTATGAACTATGGATGGTATATATGGCCATATGGAAAGTTGTTTAATTTAATGGTATTGTGACGGAATGACCCCAGGGCTTAGAAACGGGTCACGTTCTGTCACTTGTATTATTGTAAGCTAGGTCTCAGCCTTCGCAGAGCCTAGTATTTAGATGTGCAACAAAGTATCTAGTTATTTTGAGTGCTCTGTGACGTAGCGCTCGTGCAGCCTGGACGATTATTACCGCGCGTGCGACTGGAAGGCAAGGGCGGGAAACTAGGTTGGATTCGAATAACGTTAGTCTAAGAATAGAGTCCGAAGATAGAGGTTGTGTTTACAAACGGATTAAGGGAATAGAGCATGGATCAGCTAGAGAACTGGATTTAGACTACCCAGGGAATAAATACTACAAGGTCAAGTAACAAGATAGAGACTGAAGCTGTCCTATGGATTATTATATGTACTTAAGAAGGATTATGGTGACCGGATAGAGAGAAACTGTAGCTGAACAGAGTGTGTATTTACATCGAGATTTACCAGACATTGAGACCAGATACGGAGATTAAAAACTTTTTGTGGACTTGTGATGTCGAGATAGTCGTATACATTGAGTGGAACTATTGTGTGTTGATGTTGCTGTACAGAGAACGAGTGTGGTGGTATGTATAGTTTACTGTGATGATTAAACTGCATTGTTGATATTTGCACTTGCTTGTCCCATTTTCACTTCAACACCACATCCATCCCCAACCTTCGCAAAGCGTTATTGGAGAGTCAGAAACCCAACTGAGCTTTATTTCATTTAACGAGAGAACTAAGAAACCTTTTATTTAAGTAAGGTGATTCTGTATGTCCAGTCGGATCATTCCTTCGGCCAGGGATCCATTCCGCTACATATAGCACACTTTCTTTGGTGACAGCGGTGGGATAGTGTCTAACACTATCGACAAATTCTCGAAACTTTTTGTCGGAAACGAACTTACAGTTGGTGATAATAATCAGTGGGGATGGAAGGTGAAGCGGAACGAAGGCAAATTGTCGATGTTGTGGAAGAGCGGGCAGACGGTACTCTGCAGCTCAAAGGGGTTGAGATCACGCAGCCGTGGCTGTCAGCACAGTCACTGGCAATGGCGGCGGCCAACAGACCTGGGCAGAAGTTTGGGCGAGAACATTCACCAGAAGTGGCATTGAGTCCAACCCGAGAAACAGAATTGTCGCCCAGACCACGCATTAAGCGAACCTATCTCGCATGCATTGAGCGAACCTATCCCTCACGCATTGAGCGAACCTATCATCTCACGCCTGAGCGAACCGTTAAAACGAACAGTGAACAAATCTCGGGTGCCCGTTTGGACGATTTTATGTCAGCGGATCGTTCATTTGGTGCAACCCAAGAGACAGAGTTGCAGTCCGAGCGACCGGTAGCCGAGAGACACGCAGTTCTTCAACAAGAATTCAAGGGGGAAGCGAGAGATTCGTCGTCAGATGCGGAGTCGGTGGCGCCAGATCGACCGTGCCGTGACGTCACGGAGGTGCGGGTGACCGCCGGGGCCGAGTCAAGGACAGAAGCTGATTGCGGTACAAGAACACGACCAGGTCAGCCCTCAGCGAGTAGAAAAGAAGCGGTCAACGCCTCGTTGGACACCACGGTGCCCGTGATGGAAGTACCGTTAGCCAGTAGCAGCTCCGGGGTGATTGACTTTCCCAGGAGGGGAATTGTAGGGGCAGGGCGGATGACGGCCCCGGCCCGAGGTACAGAGTCACCGCGTGAGAGGGAGCTGATTGGTATGGAACAGGTGATAGCAGACATGGCCGCCCTGATGGGAGGAACGTTGAAAACTATAGCGGAGACACAGAGGGCCATGGCAGCGTGGGTAGAGGGAACGGGCGAGCCCCACCGGCCGAGGACATCAGAACACAGCGAAACGCCCGGGTGGACCGATTTGACGGGGTGAACGAGTCATGGGTGGATTATCGCATGCACTTCGAGGCGACGGCGAAGCTCAACAAGTGGAGCGACGGTGAGAAGAGTCTGTGCCTTATTGCGGCTATGAAGGGAGGAGCCCAGCGAGTTGTGCAGCACCTGTCCGACGCCGAGAGATCCTCGTACAGAAACATCGTCAGGGTTCTTGACCAGCGCTACGCGTCGGATGACCAGGCAGAGAAACACGCCATGGTGTTAGCCCAGCGTCGCCAGAAGCCAGAAGAGAGCCTGCAGGAGTTGGGTGACGTGTGTAGGAGGCTGTTCACCCTGGCCTATCCCGACACAGAAGGGAAGTTAAAGGATCGTCTAATGAAGAAGGCGTTCATCGAGATGATTGCCGATGAGAAGATACAGCGTTTGACCGCCAGAGGGGATGCCCAGACCCTGGAGGAAGCCGTGCACCTAGCCATCAAGTATGAGGGTACGGAGAGCGGGCGTAACGCAAAGGAACAGAAGGGAAAATCCCTGCTGACTACGGTAGCAAGACAGGTGGGGACGGTGACACCCACTACAGAGAACACCCTACAAGCGAAATTAGAAGCCTTGGAGGAACTCGTCCTGAAGTTACAGCCTAGGAGAGGGGAGGGTACTGGTGGACAACGGTGGCCGTTCCTGTGTTATAGCTGCCAACAGCCAGGCCATATGGCGAGAGACTGCCCCAACAAGACCGGTTCGGGAAACGGGCAGAGTGCCGCCCCCGGGGCAGGAGGGCCGGCACAGGAGGAGTAGAACAGAAGCCCAGGAAGATACACTTCGACGGAGAGGATGAGGGGAGCCCTTATATGATTGGAAAGATAGGAGGGAAGGAGTATGAGTGCCTGTTGGATACTGGAGCCACAAAGTCGATTATCTCACCAGAAGTCTACCTGAACCACCCGAATAGGAACGACCTAGCCCTGAGAGAGTGCAGAGAGAGGCTAGTCTCCATCGACAAGTCACCGGTGGCAGTTCGGGGAGAAGTGGAATTGGAGGTGGATTTGTGTGGAACGATATTGGTGGGACACTTCATGATAGCTGAGATAGCCGACGACGTCGTGTTAGGAATAGGATTACAGAGAGCAGGCGGAATAATGGTGAACCATCATACTCAACAAGTCGAGTTCGAGGGAGGAAAAACAGTCCCCTACATCAGCCAGCGAATATCAGGGCTGTTGAAGTGTTGCAAGGTGCTGGCGGACAGAACAGTGGTGATACCCCCCCCCCCCCCCCCCCCGAAAGGAGATCCTGACCACGGGGTATATCTGCGGCCGCACGAAAGAATTAGAGAAAGTAAGAGGATCAGGATTGGTGGAACCCAGTTTGAAAGGAAAAATGGGGCAGAGGGGCGTCATGGTGGGGAAAGCACAAGTGGATGTGGGCAGAGATTATGTACCCATCCGACTACTCAATACCACCAGCGAACCTATCACTATCTACAAGGGCACGCCAACGGGAGTAGTGACCCCAGTGGCCGGAGAGCCACCCGTCCCCATGGAAACCAAGAAAGAACCGGAGGAGAAAAGACGTACGGAAAAGATGCCCGACTTCCTGCGGCCATTATGCAAGGATGGAAGTGAGAACCTGTCATCAGAAGGGAAGAAGAAACTGGCTGAGCTGCTGACCAAACACCAGAGTGCTTTTGCTAGCGGGCCAGACGACCTGGGGCGGACGCACTTGGTCCAGCACGAGATCAGGTCACCCCCAGACCTGCGACCCCTGCGACAGCCGGCCAGAAGATTCCCGTTTTGGAAACAGACGGAAGCTAAGGAAATAGTGGACGACCTGCTGAAGAGGGACCTGATAAAGCCGTCGGCAAGCCCGTGGGCGGCACCAGTGGTGATGGGGAAAAAGAAAGACAATACGACCCGTCTGTGCGTAGACTACCGACGTCTGAACAGCCACACCATCCAGGACGCCTACCCCTTGCCCAGAATCGACGATTCACTGGATGCCTTGGGAGGAAGCAAATGGTTTTGTACCCTTGACCTGGCCAGCGGCTACTGGCAGGTGGGAATGTCCAAGAGTGCACAAGAGAAGTCCGCGTTTATCACCAGCGGGGGGTTGTATTCCTGGAAGGTCATGCCCTTTGGTTTGAGTACAGCACCCGGTACCTTCGAGCGGCTGATGGAAACAGTGCTGTTGGGACTACAGTGGGAAACCTGCCTCATCTACCTGGATGACGTCATCGTCTTCGGGAAAACAGAGCAGCAGACCCTGGACCGCCTGGACGCAATCCTGAGCAGAATAGGACAAGCGGGAATGAAGCTCAAGCCCAGCAAGTGTCGCTTATTCCAGAAGAGAGTACACTACCTGGGGCACGTGGTAACGGAGGAGGGAGTTATGACAGACCCTGAGAAGATCGAGACCGTGAGGGAGTGGCCGGTGCCCACCAGGCAGACAGAGGTACGCAGCTTCTTGGGGACGGCATCGTACTACAGGAGGTTTGTACAGAACTTCGGGACAATTGCACGTCCCCTGCATAGGCTGACGGAGAAGAACAGACCCTTCTTGTGGACCACTGAATGCCAGGTTGCCTTCGAGACACTGCGGAAGAAATTGGTGGAGGCACCCGTCCTGGCTTACCCTAGCAGTGAGGCAGACTTCATCCTAGATACCAACGCCAGTGCCACAGGAATCGGGGCGGTATTGTCGCAGATGCAGGACGGCATAGAGCGACCCATAGCATATGCAAGTCGGGGGCTGAGCAAGTCGGAGAGAAACTGCAGCGTGACCAAGAGAGAGCTGTTGGCGGTGGTTTTCTACTGCAAGTATTTCCGGCACTACCTGATAGGAAGAAAGTTCAAGCTACGCACAGATCACGCCGCCTTGAGGTGGTTGCAAACCTTCAAAGACGCCACGGGAATGTGGGCCAGGTGGCAGAATACCCTGGCAGAGTTTAACAAGGAAATTGTGCACAGAGCTGGCAGGAGCCACGGTAACGCCGACGGCTTGAGCAGACGACCAAACCAACAACCAGAGAGAGGGAGGAGCTCCGACAGTGGCGACCCCGAAATAAAGAGTACCGAGAGTGAGTCACCTGAAGAGGTGGAGGAGGACATCACCTGCCTTCGTCCGGAGGAAAACCACAGGGTGGCAGCGGTCACAGTACAGCCGCTGTGGACGAATGCTGAGTGGAAAGAATTGCAGAAGGAGGACCCCGACATCGCGCCGATCTGGACTAGGTTGGCTAGGGGAGAAGAGAGACCCAGGTGGAATGAGATATCCGAACACAGCTTGGCCACCAAGTCCTACTGGGGAGAATGGCAACGCCTGAAGATGAGAGATGGTGTCATCTACAGAAAGTGGGAGAGTTCCGACGGAGCAAAAGTTCACACTCAAGTGCTGGTTCCGAGGAGCAAGCCGAAAGAGTTCCTACAGCAAGCCCACGGTGAAAGATGGACAGCTCATCTGGGGGTGAAACGAACGGTGGCACGTCTGCATGAGAAGTACTTCTGGTATGACATGCGAGCTGACGTCAGGAGTTGGCTGGCCCAGTGCGGGGTCTGCGTCAGAGCCAAGGGACCGGGAGGCAGGACCAGGAGGAATCCTATGACCATTGTGAGATCGGGGACGCCCTTTGAGAGAATCGCAATAGACATGTATGGACCGCTGCCTGAGACAGCCAGAGGGAACTCGAAGATCCTAGTCATCACTTGTTATTTCACCAAGTGGGTAGAAGCCTATGCCTTGCCAGACGAGACAGCCGAGACGGTAGCCGAGGCCCTGGTGAACGACCTCGTCAGCAGATATGGTACCCCAGTCTCCATCCACAGCGATCAGGGAAGAAACTACGAGAGTACGCAAGACAAGAACAACTGCATACCACCCTGAGGGAAATGGAATGGTGGAGAGGTTCAACCATACGATGGGAGCCATGATCAGAAGCCTGATAGGAGAAGAACACGACAACTGGGATAAAATCCTACCGCTCACCCTGATGGCTTACAGATCCAGTGTGCACGAGACCACTCAACAGACACCACACATGATGCTGTTTGGAAGAGAGATGACCGTCCCGTTAGCACTCACCATGTCCGAGTTGCCCACCAGCCTGGTGGAGCAGGACGAGCTGGAACACACTTTGGATCTCCGAGAGAAATTGGCTAAAGTACACCGACGGGCCAGAGAAGTCACCGGTCAAGCAATGCGACGACAGAAACTGCAGCATGATCGGGGGGCAATGGGCCACCGGAGAGACGTGGGAGACTTAGTCTGGCTGATCACCAAGGTTAGAAAACAGGGTAGAGCTGCCAAGTTCGAACACAAGTGCAAGGGACCCTATACCGTGATCGACGTGATGGCCGACGTGACGTACCGAATAGAAAACAAGAAAGGAAAGAGAACAGTGGTCAATGGAGAGAGGCTGATAACCTTTGTCAAGCCCGGGGATTGGTCTAGCACCGATGGAGCTGAGGATGAGCCGAGAGAACACGAGATTCCGACATCGGTAGACTCCGAAAGTGGTGATGACCGACCCGACGTCAGACCAGAAAAAGAAAATTCCCAGAGAACCTCAGGGCGGAGAGAAAGAAGAGCTCCGCAGCGCTATGGGTGTATATAGAGAGTGAAGAAAACCAGGTGGTCTAAGGCAGAGAGAGATCGTATGGAAGTGTAAAGAACGGAGAAAGACAAGACACTGAAATTCGAGCTACAGAATACGTGTGTATACGCTGTGCCGGCTGGTAGCAGGGGAAATGGCAAGACTAGCCAGCAACAAGGATAACTCCTACAACCCTGGATCATGCTGACATCAACTCAAAAGCTGATACACCGTGAGGACAGAAGAAACAGAATATTCGTCTAGCTGGAGGAGGAGTCATTTTGAAGAGTGAGAAGAATGCCAAGTAATCTACTATATTCAAAATTGCTAGCACACCATGGGAACATCTTAGAATTCAAGAATGGTGATTTCGACCACTTGGAGAGGTGACCAGCCGCCTGAGTACCAGCAGGAAAAGACGATGGAGAGAAAATGTCCGACAGAAAGTCCTTATGATGACACCTGGGAGAAATGGTTGCCGTGGAGACGAGAAATGGAGGCATCCGGAAGAAAAATCCCAGGACAATCAGGAGATTGTAGCGTAAAAGAAGAGGGGAAGTATGGTGACAGCATCATCCAGACCACCAAGAACAGTGAAGACAAAAGAAATTTCTGAAGTGCGAAAACTGAAGAAAAGAAGATTCACTCTGGCGTAAGGAATCGCTGGAGTAGAGAAGAAGATTCGCTCTGGCGTAAGGAATATCTGGAGTAAAGAAGAAGATTCGCTCTGGCGTAAGGAATCGCTGGAGTAAAGAAGAAGATTCGCTCTGGCGTAAGGAATCGCTGGAGTAAAAAGAAGAAGATTCGCTCTGGCGTAAGGAAGTCGCTGGGGTGAAGAAATAGAGACTCTCTGGCGTGAGAAACTGCTGGAGAATGGAGACTGTGGAGAGCGGCGAATTGTGTCTGTTGCTGCGTCGAGTGTTGACAAGTCGAGTGAGAGTTCCCATCTGGAGGCCAAGGGGTTTCCCCGCGCGTGAGAGGGAGTCCCCGCATGACGTCACAGCAGTAGCTGAGTTTGACCTAGTTGGGGAAGTAAGGAATTTGCCGTGGGCGAAAGTACAGAAATAATCTCAGCGCGGCGAAATAGAAACCAACCGAGCTGATGGCAGGCAGTCAAGCAGTAGCTGAGTGGAATGCGGGAACGTGGAGGCTGGAGAACGAGAAGACTTGGGGTATTTTGGTGGTGAGGGTGGAGGATGGCGGCGGCGAAAGTGTACGAAAAACAACAAGTGTCGCAGAGGTCACCTGAGAGCCAATCAGATCTCCAAGGGGTGCCACACCCCCGGAAACGCAGCACCGGATTGATCCAGTTAGCAGATAACCGCCATTCTTCATCTCACGCCTGAGCGAACCAAACACATCACAAATTAATCGCCGCTAATCCTATTGTCAACAAACCATCCAACACAAAAGAAAACAACATGAGCCTGCTGACGACACACTCGTTGCGAGAAGAGGGATACTGCGGAATCTGCAAGAGGAATTTTCGAGATATGGGCCGACACAACTTAGACTTGCACGATGGAAGGGGTATACACGCGTGGAGATGTCTGAGCTACAAGGGAACGGGACATGGCGGACGGTGTACGTACGTAGACTGCAACTTTACCGAGATGCGGATGCATTACCTGAAACATCATGCTGAAGAACTAGAGTGCATACAAGTCAAGTGGAAAAAGGGGTACTACGCCGTAGAAGATCGACACATCGTGCCCGGGGCACCGTTTTACCCATCGGAGCACCCGTTTAGCGCGGTTGACGACCCAGCCTTCCCTGCCCGACGTCTTGAGATCGACGAGGAGAAATACCAGCAAGCAGAGGGGGGAACGGCACCATTCGACCCGATGGTGCGACCTACTTCGGCGAGTGCCATGTATCGTATGGAGGCGAGGAGGTGGGAAGACGAAGCTCCACCGAGGAAGCAAACAAGAACGCCCTCGCCACCTCGCACCCGCAGAGACTCCCGAGAAGAAAGAAGGCGAGATACCGACAGACGCAGCTATGGGGGAGGCGATAACTGGTACCAAGAAAGAGAGCCAGGAGCAGCGGGAGGCTACCCCCGAGACGACCATCCCCGTGGAGTGCAACCGGCCCACGTGCGGTACGAGGCTAATGCAGATAGGGCGAGAAGGGCAGAGGCAGAACGGGACGCGCTAGCCCAGCGCATCCAGGGCATCGAAGAAGACCTGTCGCAGTCGATGCAAGATGTGGAAGACCTCTGGAGAGAGAAGTACAGTGCCCTCGAAGAAAGCCACAAAGAATTGCTGAAGATGAAAGCGGAGATGGAACAGAAGATCGACTTGATGACGGTGCACGAGACGGAAGTAGAGCGACAGTACAAGGAGCTGAGCGAGAGATGCAGGGCACAGAGAGACTCGCTCACCCTAGCCAACCAGTCCAAGCAGAGGGCCGTTTCGTCCCGGCAGTCTGATGGGCGAACAATCCAGCAGCTGCGGCGAAAGGTGACCAGCATCCGACAGGAAATGGCCGAGTGGGCTGGCACCCCAGCAACGAGCAGTTACAAGAAGAAACTCGAAGAAACCGAGAACATGCTGGCCGGAGCCTTGCTTAAAGTGGAAGAAGCTGAGGAAAGAAAGACACAGCTTGCCGATCGGCTGAGGGCAGCAGAGACAGATGTGGAGAGCTACCGAGAGTGGTGCGAGAAAGCGACGGAGGATCTCCGGCTAGAGAAGCACGCCAACAAAGAAGCCACAAAGGTAGCCATGCAGGCTGCCCACTGCCAAGACCAAGAGAGATTGGCTTTACAGAAACAAGTGACAGAGATCCGACTAGAAGCCAAAGAAGCCCAAGAACTGGTGCAGAGTTGCATACTGGAGGTCGACCATATGCAGCACCAGATAGAACGTCGTGAGCGGCAGTTGACGACAGCCGGGAAAGAAATCCGACTTGTCCAGGAGCAGTCAGCCGGAAAGCAGGAAGAAATAGACGTCCTGACGACAAGCCTGGAAGACCTGAAACTACAGTGGGACGAGCTCAGCAGTTTCCGGACTTCGAAGCCCCGAACGATGGTGGGGAGTCCCGAGACCCTAACTTTATTCCCACCCATACAAGACAGAGAAACAAAACAAGTCCAAGTGAGGCGAACCCTGGCGGTAGCCTACGACATCAGAGCAGTCCAGCGGGGACATGTCATCGAGCACCCTCGTCGCATCACCTTCGACGCCAATGTACTTAGCCCCATCGTGAGAACCAGCACTGATGAACTGATGGCATGTATGGAGAAGTTTACCAAGGCGCGCATTGATTCGATCCGAATCGAACTCGAGAAGAAGGCATTCGATCGGGGAGTGGTGGAGGGTATGCGGCGACAACAGATGGCAGACCGGGCTACGGCTGACGGGGTCATCTTTATCTCCGATTCGGACCCCTTCTCCGACTCGGAACTCATCTCCGACTCGGAAGCTGAGTGAAGAAACTTGTGACAAGAGAAAACAGACAAACTCGATCCTACGCATTAAGCGACTCGAAATATCTTACGCATTAAGCGACTCTAACTATCCTACGCCTGAGCGACCCATTTTATTTATTTATTTTTATTGTGATCATCGTGTGATGTCAGCTAGATGGTGACCTTCGATGTTTGACTCCCAGGTAGCCATCCACTCTACCTCGTGAGACATCTACTTCTACATTCTGGCGCTGGAGTACCCAGCTGCGGCGGTCAAATCCAAGACCTGCCTGCTACTTCAAGACAACACTAGACGATGACCTTCGATGTCTGACTCCCAGGTAGCCATCCACTCTACCTCGTGAGATACCTTCTATTCTACATTCTGGCGCTGGAGTACCCAGCTGCGGCGGTTAAACCCTAGACCTGCCTGCTATTTCTACAACAACCTATTCCGTCCATCATCTGTGGCGCTGGATTACCCAGTCACGATGATTTGTGTTTCTTCCATGGATAATTACCAGAAGTGCCAATCTACTACGTCAATCGTCTGTGGCGACGGATTAACAAGTCACGACGATTTTGTGCCTTATTATTGGATTATTATTGACTACTCCGTGAACTACCGGACCTGTGTGCCATCCCTGACGTCCCAGGAAGAAATCGGTTTTAACGAAATGACACTTGAGAGATTTTGGACAATGCTGGTGTGTCGAAGTCGTTCACATTTTGGTGAACTTAAAATAAGCGAACAATTTTGAGACCTTAGCGACACAACAGCTGGTAGCCGTAACGTGAGTAACCCACTGTATTGCATGATTTTGACTGTTATATCTTGCCATGTTTTACCAATGTTTTTATGGTTCTTAGAGTTACCTCAGAGTTTCTATTTTTCTAAGTCCAGCATTTTTCTAAGTCAAGTATTTTAAGAATTAACGTTGAACGTTTTATTTATAGAGAGTGCGTTATTTTAACTAGTAGTTATAGCGGTTCTTTTTTTTAGTGGTCCGCTCCAGTGCAGAGTTCGCATGTTCTGTAAATATTCGAGAGTTAAGAGTCTTGTCACTGAGCGATAATGGAAGTAAACAAATTGAGCGATAATTGGGAGAGTTGGACCGGAAGTTCAAGACTTGTCCACTCTCTCGGGTACTGTGTATATTAGAAGTTGGTATTCCTATACTGTGTTTAGTGACCTGTATGTCACTTGGTTATACTGTTATAACAGACGAGTTTAGAACTTTTGCGAGAGATGATTATAAATACTACAAGGTCAAGTAACAAGATAGAGACTGAAGCTGTCCTACGGATTATTATGTGTACTTAAGAAGTATTATGGTGACCGGATAGAGAGAAACTGTAGCTGAACAGAGTGTGTATTTACATCGAGATTTACCAGACATTGAGACCAGATACGGAGATTAAAAACTTTTTGTGGACTTGTGATGTCGAGATAGTCGTATACATTGAGTGGAACTATTGTGTGTTGATGTTGCTGTACAGAGAACGAGTGCGGTGGTATGTATAGTTTACTGTGATGATTAAACTGCATTGTTGATATTTGTACTTGCTTGTCCCGTTTTCACTTCAACACCACATCCATCCCCAACCTTCGCTAAGCGTTATTGGAGAGTCAGAAACCCAACTGAGCTTTATTTCATTTAACGAGAGAACTAAGAAACCTTTTATTTAAGTAAGGTGATTCTGTATGTCCAGTCGGATCATTCCTTCGGCCAGGGATCCATTCCGCTACAGTATATAATCATTTGATATAAGTTTAAAATTCACCCTTGCAATAAGTAGTTTTCTGTTCTAATGTTGGATATGTGTGGCTACTGTGAGATAAATAGAACTAAAGATATCCATCCAAGGAAGCGCATCAGAATACTGCACTGCACTAATACCATTTATAGATGGGTGACCCTAATGATTTGAAATTATTAAATAAAAGTAGAGAAGTAACAATCGGAGCGTAAAATATTTATAAAGAAATTTTCTATATCCAAGCAAACGGATAATACCCTTTAATCATCGTGGAAAAATCTTAAGAAAGTACCCAGCAAGCATTATGTAGTATTCTTAAAATATTCTATCACTCCTGGCGAAAGTTCCCCTCTATGTTGCTCTAGGTAAGATTAATAATGTGAAAAAAATATGGCCTAGTCCGTTTTTACAATTAAATAGTGATACAATAATGCAAAGGCAGACTTACTCAGGCAATCTTTCTTGCCACAGAAACCCCAATAAATTCAAAAATTAGAATTTAAAGTACAAAGCTGGGTTTCTACACTAAAGATGTAACATTGTCATGTTACCCACTTCAGAGAAGGTTTACACTCAACATTTGTGCTGTCATATAGGGCAGAAAATTTTCCTACAGAATTGTAAGATGTAGTAAAATTCATGAGGATTCCAGTAGATACAAACATAGCAATAGCTAACAACAACAGCCATTCTCATGCTGCTCTATTCTTCTTTTAATTATTATGGTGCTTGATAGTAAGTGGGAAATGGGAGAATAATGTATTCCATTTCTTTTTAGAGTATGTTATGTCAAAACAGCACAAAAATGAGCATTTTCCAGATGAGCAAGTGACCCTGCAAACATTATCCTATGCATTGTTTACTATCACTAGGGGACATTCACCCTCTGTCATGGCGGCCCATAAAACTGTGACGTCATGTGAACAGACTCATTGAATCTTAGATGAATAAAACGAGGTGGATAGACATTCGTGATAGAATGAAAAATTTGAAAAATGGATGTCACCGATTCTTCAGCAGGGGTCCAGCTAACCAGCACCAACATAGCCCGAGGCTACAGAAAATTGATGGCATCCCTCCTCTAGACCAGGAGACTTGCCCCCTTAGGCTGTCCGTTCCGTTTGCCGTGGGTGAGGCCCGTCAGAGCAACAATAGCATGAGGCCGTAACGTTACGGCACGGAGGGTATATCCCTCCTCTACTATACGGGTTAGACATTGGGGCATATGGCAAGCCGAAGTGCCCTAAAGTAAGCAATTATGGAATTCCATAAATTATTTATGGAATTCCATAAATCATTTATGGAATTCCATAATTAATACATGTATTTATGGAATTCCATAAATGATTTATGGAATTCCATAAATGACTTATGGAATTCCATAAATGATTTATGGAATTCATTAAATGCTCACATTAATGGAATTCCATAATTGATTTATGGAATTCCATGAATCATTTATGGAATTCCATAAATGATTTATGGAATTCCATAAATCATTTATGGAATTCAATAAATCATATATGGAATTCCATAAATGTGCAGCATTTATGGAATTCAATAAATGTGCAGCAATTATGGAATTCCATAATTAAATGACATTTATGGAATTCCATAAATGATTTATGGAATTCCTTAAATAGATGGTATTTATGGAATCCCATAAATGATTTATGGAATTCCATAAATCATTTATGGAATTCCATAAATCAATGGTATTTATGGAATTCCATAAATCATTTATGGAATTCCATAAATCATTTATGGAATTCCATAAATGCTTACTTTAGGGCACTTCAGCTTGCCATAGGGTCATCCCTTACACTATGTGGTTCAGCATTGGAGCAGCCCACCTGTGATAGACCGCACAGCCATTGAGACACCCCTTAGTGCTATACATATCAGATATTTGGGCATCCCTCACACTATGCGGCTCAGCCATGGGGCAGCCCACCTGCGATAGACAGATCAGGCATTGGTACATCCCTCACACTATGCGGCTCAGCCATGGGGCAGCTCACCTGTGGTATATGGATCAGGCATTGGGGCATCCCTCACAATATACAGCTCAGCCATGGGGCAGCCCACCTGTGATATACGGATCAGGCATTTGGACATCCCTCACATAATGCGGCTCAGCCATGGGGCAGCCCACTTGTTATATATGGATCAGGCATTGGGGCTTCCCTCACACTATGCGGCTCAGCCATGGGGTAGCCCACCTGTGATGTACAGATCAGGCATTGGGACATCCCTCACACTATGCGGCTCAGCCATGGGGCAGCCCATCTGTGATAGACGGCACAGCCATGGAGACATCCCACATGTGCTATACCTATCAGACATTTGGGCATCCCTCACACTATGCGGCTCAGCCATGGGGTAGCCCACCTCCGATAGACGGATCAGGCATTGGTACATCCCTCACATTATGCGGCTCAGCCATGGGGCAGCTCACCTGTGATATATGGATCAGGCATTGGGGCTTCCCTCACACTATGCGGCTCAGCCATGGGGCAGCCCACCTGCGATAGACAGATCAGGCATTGGTACATCCCTCACACTATGCGGCTCAGCCATTTGGTAGCCCACCTGTGATATATGGATCAGGCATTGGTACATCCCTCACACTATGCGGCTCAGCCATTGGGCAGCTCACCTGTGATATATGGATCAGGCATTGGGGCTTCCCTCACAATTTGCGGCTTAGCCATGGGGCAGCCCACCTGTGATATATGGATCAGGCATTGGGGCTTCCCTCACAATATGCGGCTAAGCCATGGGGCAGCTCACCTGTGATATATGGATCAAGCATTGGGACATCCCTCACACTATGCGGCTCAGCCATGGGGTAGCCCACCTGTGATGTACAGATCAGGCATTGGTACATCCCTCACACTATGCGGCTCAGCCATGGGGCAGCCCACTTGTGATATATGGATCAAGCATTGGGACATCCCTCAGACTATGCGGCTCAGCCATGGGGCAGCCCACCTGCGATAGACAGATCAGGCATTGGTACATCCCTCACACTATGCGGCTCAGCCATGGGGCAGCCCATCTGTGATATATGGAGCAAGCATTGGGACATCCCTCACACTATGCGGCTCAGCCATGGGCAGCCCACCTGTGATATATGGATCAGGCATTGGGGCATCCCTCACACTACGCGGCTCAGCCATGGGGCAGTCCACCTGTGATATATGGATAAGGCATTCGGGCATCCCTCAGACTATGCGGCTCAGCCATGGAGTAGCTCACCTGTGATATATGGATCAAGCATTATGACATTATGAATGATATCATACACCATCTTTTCATTACAGCTGGTTTAATGTCGTATTCATCAATGGTACATGTATACGTTTGCTAACTTTCTTGAATTATTGATACATAGATTAGTTAGCCCTAGGTGTGTGGTCGCAAGGGGAATATGTGTGCTCTGATATGATTTGCATTAAAAGAAAGTCAATGGTGAAGTATGACTTTGTAAAATAAGTATTATTTTTTCAATGCGCAGAGCCATCTAGAACAGAAGGGATATTCCATGGCTGAGCCTTATAGCGTTCACCTTTTTAAACAAAAATTGATATTTTAATATCCCACATGTACTATATGGATCAGACATTGGGGCATCCCACATGTACTATATGGCTCAGACATTGGGGCATCCCACATGTACTATATGGATCAGACATTGGGGCATCCCACATGTACTATATGGCTAAAACATTGGGGCATCCCACATGTACTATATGGATCAGACATTGGGGCATCGCACATGTACTATATGGCCCAGACATTGGGGCATCCCACATGTACTATATGGATCAGACATTGGGGCATCCCACATGTACTATATGGCTCAGACATTGGGGCATCCCACATGTACTATATGGATCAGACATTGGGGCATCCCCCATGTACTATATGGATCAGACATTGGGGTATCCCACATGTACTATATGGCCCAGACATTGGGGCATCCCACATGTACTATATGGATCAGACATTGGGGCATCCCACATGTACTATATGGCTCAGACATTGGGGCTTCCCACATGTACTATATGGCCCAGACATCGGGGCATCCCACATGTACTATATGGATCAGACATTGGGGCATCCCACATGTACTATATGGATCAAACATTGGGGCATCCCACATGTACTATATGGCCCAGACATTGGGGCATCCCACATGTACTATATGGATCAGACATTGGGGCATCCCACATGTACTATATGGATCAAACATTGGGGCATCCCACATGTACTATATGGCCCAGACATTGGGGCATCCCACATGTACTATATGGATCAGACATTGGGGCATCCCACATGTACTATATGGATCAGACATTGGGGCATCCCACATGTACTATATGGATCAAACATTGGGGCATCGCACATGTACTATATGGATCAGACATTGGGGCATCCCACATGTACTATATGGCCCAGACATTGGGGCATCCCACATGTACTATATGGATCAGACATTGGGGTATCCCACATGTACTATATGGCTCAGACATTGGGGCATCCCACATGTACTATATGGCCCAGACATTGGGGCATTCCACATGTACTATATGGATCAGACATTGGGGCATTCCACATGTACTATATGGATCAGACATTGGGGCATCCCACATTTAATATATGGCTCATACATTGGGGCATCCCACATGTACTATATGGCTCAGACATTGGGGCATCCCACATGTACTATATGGCCCAGACATTGGGGCATCCCACATGTACTATATGGATCAGACATTGGGGCATCCCACATGTACTATATGGATCAGACATTGGGGCATCCCACATGTACTATATGGATCAGACATTGGGGCATCCCACATGTACTATATGGATCAGACATTGGGGCATCCCACATGTACTATATGGATCAGACATTGGGGTATCCCACATGTACTATATGGCTCAGACATTGGGGCATCCCACATGTACTATATGGATCAGACATTGGGGTATCCCACATGTACTATATGGCCCAGACATTGGGGCATCCCACATGTACTATATGGATCAGACATTGGGGTATCCCACATGTACTATATGGCTCAGACATTGGGGCATCCCACATGTACTATATGGATCAGACATTGGGGCATCCCACATGTACTATATGGATCAGACATTGGGGCATCCCACATGTACTATATGGATCAGACATTGGGGTATCCCACATGTACTATATGGCTCAGACATTGGGGCATCCCACATGTACTATATGGATCAGACATTGGGGTATCCCACATGTACTATATGGCCCAGACATTGGGGCATCCCACATGTACTATATGGATCAGACATTGGGGTATCCCACATGTACTATATGGCTCAGACATTGGGGCATCCCACATGTACTATATGGCTCAGACATTGGGGCATCCCACATGTACTATATGGATCAGACATTGGGGCATCCCACATGTACTATATGGATCAGACATTGGGGCATCCCACATGTACTATATGGATCAGACATTGGGGTATCCCACATGTACTATATGGCTCAGACATTGGGGCATCCCACATGTACTATATGGATCAGATATTGGGGTATCCCACATGTACTATATGGCCCAGACATTGGGGCATCCCACATGTACTATATGGATCAGACATTGGGGTATCCCACATGTACTATATGGCTCAGACATTGGGGCATCCCACATGTACTTTATGGATCAGACATTGGGGCATCCCACATTTAATATATGGCTCATACATTGGGGCATCCCACATGTACTATATGGCTCAGACATTGGGGCATCCCACATGTACTATATGGCCCAGACATTGGGGCATCCCACATGTACTATATGGATCAGACATTGGGGCATCCCACATTTAATATATGGCTCATACATTGGGGCATTCCTCACACTATGTGGTCAGCCATTGAGGCATCCTTCCTGATGATGTAAGGCTCAGCCATGGGGTATCCCTACTGTGGGGTTTAGGCGTGCGCCGGGTACTCACGCTGGCTAGTCACGACTGAAGCTGCAATATGACAGAAAAGTGTTGAAAATATTTTAAATAAAACCCTCCTGTACTATACGACTTAGACATTTGGGCATTCCTCACACTATGCGGTATATTAAAATATTTTTGCAGTCTTTCAATTTTTGTTTAAAAAGGGGAACGCTATAAGGCTCAGCCATGGAATATCCCTTCTGTTCTAGATGGCTCTGCGCATTGAAAAAATAATACTTATTGTAAAAAGTCATACTTCACCATTAACTTTCTTTTAATGCAAATCATATCAGAGCACACATATTCCCCTTGCGACCACACACCTAGGGCTAACTAATCTATGTATCAATAATTCAAGAAAGTTAGCAAACGTATACATGTACCATTGATGAATACGACATTAAACCAGCTGTAATGAAAAGATGGTGTATGATATCATTCATAATTAATCCTGTCAATTAATCAAAACTGTCTTCGTTTGGTAATATCCATATTTTCAAAGTTAAAGTAGCGTATGTGTTTGCATTCCTGCTAGTTTGGCTCATCCTGGTGAAAGATATTCTTCATGAACTCTTGTCATTCAGTATCATGTATAAACTTGTTTATTGATGATTGTATAAGATAAGCAATCTGTTTCTTACTTTGAATTTTATCAGCTGGTTCTTAAAAAATACGAGGCAATGCTGATTATAGGTATATATTTAAAATTCTTATCAAATGTCAGCCATGCCGTTCCGTCACCTGCGTTTTTCATCCAATCGACAGAAAAAACTACTTGATAAAGAGGACAGTAAGGGAACGATTGGGAGTGTCCGTTTGTGATATCATTCATGGTTAATTCGAATAATTCCTTCTGAAAACCTTTTCGTTTGGTAATTCTTTCAATGCCAAAAAATAGAGCACCCACCTATCCCTACAACCACACACCTAGTTATAACCAGAGAGTTTTATCTAATTCATGTCTCTGTTATAACTAACCTATATATGTGTCAATATTTCAACACGCTTGGCAAACAGACATGTCATTGATAAATAAGATATTAAACCGGCTGTGATGAAAAGATTGGGGGTGGGGGCGGTCTCCGTTTATGATATCATTCATAGATAATTCTAAGTATTTCTAGGCATAACCATTGTCGAAGGATCCACGGACTTCTCCTGAAAATGCGATTTAAAGAGGAGGAAAATTACAGCCGCTACGTGACTTGAAGATTTTTGAAAATGTGATGATGGTTATGATACTAAACGAATTATGTCACAACAACAACAATACTACTACTACTACTACTACTACTGCTACTGCTGCTGCTGCTGCTGCTACTACTACTACTACTACTACTACTACTACTACTACTACTACTACTACTACTACTATTAATACTACTACTACTACTACTACTACTACTAATAATAATAATAATAATAATGATGATGATAATAATAATATTAATTATAATAATTATGATAATAATAATAATAATGATAATAACCATGATAATCCTGGCGGATGCGCAATTAGAGGTCCGCATATCTACAATTTCGATTGACACTGTTTTTGTCTGAATTTACCAACAGGAAATATATGAAAAATAACTCTACCACCCTGTCTTTTTGTACAGTCAATTGCTGCTCATGATTTTACCATTTACCTGTTTGATACTCATACAAGTTTTTATGCAACTTTCGAAGAAAGTTGGTGTGTAGAGCACGGCAGTCTATGATACACTGCTCAGAGCTAGGGGACAGCAAGTGGGCTGCCACCCGTTGAGTCACAGCTGAGTGCAGTTGAAGAACATGGCTGCTACCAGGGGCTGCTAGGGGCTGGCTGAGGCTGGTGGCAAAACGCAAAATTTACCCTCATGGGATCACGAAGAGAAAAAGGAGGACAGCATCATATTCTTGAAATGTATTACTTTTATATAAGCTAATATGTATGTGAGCCTTTAGTTCCCCTTTGAATTTATTTTCACCACCGTATTTTTGGGGGAGAAAATACATTTAAATTTATTTTTACCCGAACACTATAAAAAAGGGAGGAAAATATATTTCAATTTATTGGCTCATTTTCCTATTGGTATGGGGAGTTATCGTTATATCAACATAGCGATATGACACTGGGAACCGAGATAGGTGAAGCAAGTTGGCCAGCTGCTAGGTCAACCTAACCTTGCCTAATATAACGGGTCATTGGTCTGCCTAACAATGACATCTATATTATAAGAGAGTAGGCCCTATCCTTTGCAACGGGTAATCTCCGTTGACACACATGTTTCCCTAATTCTGAATGGGTAGTTTGGTGGACGAGTGTGTCTACATGGTTCTTAACGTAGACAAATTTCAAAAAGTTTAACAAAAAGGTGCTTTTGATGATGATTTTTATAGAACCGTATATCTCTCCGGGGGGGGGGGGGGGGGGGGGGGCTCCGGGGAGGGGAGCATGTGCACCTGATCAGATTGAAATGTCGGTTAGGGGCTAGCCACCCCAAAATAGCTGAGAACAATGTGGCCCTTACCACAACAGCCATTGATGTGCCGCAGTGCAGTGCAGGGTCCCACAGTATGAAGCCCTTATGTTCTACTTGCGACGACGCAAGCAGAACATAAGTATAAAAAATCTAAAAACATAAGTATAAAACAAAAACAGCAGGTGGTGCATGTCCAAGCCTGCGGTTTTATTTGCTCGGGGGTCGAGGCCGACGCAACAAGAACATATAAGGCTTAAGTGGAACAAACAGGACAGGGTTCGAATGACGTCTAGGGCATGCAGACAGCAGTTTAACTTCGACTGTTCTCTATGCCATTGATAAGGAAGAGGAGAATCTTAGGAGAATGAGATAAAAACAGGATATTCGGGGATAGATGGATACCTTGGATTTCATTGAAGATGGTGATATAATGAGGTTGGTGATATAATTAGGTAATATCGCCTCAATATATGGTGGGTTTACATGTAATTTAAAACTATGTATTATGTACCAACCATTGCACTTTTTCCGTTTAAAGAAAATGAAATGTCAGTTTAAAGGGCAAATGCACAATCAAAAAGATTTAGGTTCGAAATGAGCCTATACATGTCAGCTTTCAAATACTACCTCCCCCGAACCTGTCCTCTTCAGCACTAATCAGTTATAGCTTACAGAAGTTCAACAAGTAACAGTCCTGAGGCAGCTATAGAGGGCCTCCATGCATCCCAAGATGCACTCTGTTTTTGACCTCTTCTAAGCACCAGCCTGTGTCACCAGTGCTTAAGAGATAGCAGTAGCAGGGAAGCCTGGCTTTCCCTTGCTTGCTAATTTTTATTCCTGACTCATCCCTGATCACAAGTTTTGGAAGCAAATAAAACTTCAAGAAGTAAAACTTACATAGTATGGCAGATTTGAGCGATTCAGGAATTTGGAGGAATGGAAATATCTGACTCACCTAGGGAACTTCTCCCTTAGACCCACATGATCCTTTACCCTGTGCCAGGTTCTTTACTCAAAGATAGCATCTTGATAACAGGAAGTGAAGGAATACACATACTTATAAGTCCTACACTATTCCCATGAGTAACTGCTAACTGACACAAGTGTTGCAATTTCCTGTAAGTGATTAGCACAAACTGATTGCATAGCAATTAGGAAATCATGGTTTCTACCCAACAATAAGCTACAAATCAAAGACAAGCCACATAGTATAACTACCAAGGATTGTTGGAATATACAATAGAAAATTGAAGAGGTTCAATCTTTGGGAATTGTGACAACTTAAAGCCAGGAAGGAACATCTAAGCAGGAAAGGGGAGCCCAGCCCCCTATTACTGCTATCTCTTAAGCACTGGCTACACAGGCTGGTGCTTAGAAGAAGTCAAAAACAGAGTGCATCTTGGGATGCATGGAGGCCCTCTGTAGCTGCCTCAGGACTGTTACTTGCTGAACTTCTGTAAGCTATAACTGAGTAGTGCTGAAGAGGATAAGTTCGGGGGAGGTCTTATTTGAAAGGTGACATGTATAGGCTCATTTTGAGCCTAAATCATTCTGATGGTGCATTTGCCCTTTAATATAAACATTCTAAATTGCAGCTGTTAAAAAGTTATAAACCCCCTTTTATGTAGGTATTTCAATAAAAAAAATAGCAAACTCGATAGACCGAAAACAAGTATCAATGTTGAATAGATAATAATTTGTAACCATCTATCAGCCCTTCTGCTGTAAAAACGCTGTGTGCCACTACGGGAGGTCACACCTGAGGCACCTGAGACTCAAAATAGGAAGCGCTCAGTGCATATACTGTAGAAGGAATAAGGAACATGTGTGCTAAGATAGTTACTTACTTCAGGTGTGAAGAGAGAGAGAGAGGGAGTGAGAGAGAGATACAACGAGAGAGAGAGAGAGATATAACGAGCGAGAGAAAGGGAGAGAGATACAGAGAGAGAGATACAACGAGCAAAAAAGAGGGGAAGGGAGAGAGATACAGAGAGATACAACAAGAGAGAGAGAGAGATACAACGAGAGAGAGGGGGAGGGAGAGAGAGAACGGAGAGAGATACATGAAAGAGAGGGAGTGAGAGAGAGATACAATGAGAGCGAGAGAGGGGGGAGAGAGAGAAAGAGAGGGGGAGGGGGATAGTCGGAGAGACAGACAGATAGATGTACAAATGACATACGTTACGCCATACTTTCACTTTGAAAATAGCTTCAAGTAGAAATGATTATGATAAGATATATCAGTGATATCCTGAACATACACTGGCCTATATTCTTTATTACAGCCGGTATAATAAACCTTGATCTTATTGTCGATGGTACATCTGTTTCTTTTAGAATTATTGATACATAGGTTAGGTGACCCTATATGTGTGGTGTCAGGGATACTGGGTGCTCTGATATGTTTGCCATTATAAGACATTTCATGGTTTCCGTCGGCAGGACGGGTACTTTTCTAGTATTTAATATTGTAGGTACTAGGAAGTAGTAGTCCGTGAGCTGATGGGCGAAACCCTCCCCCCCCCTGGGGAATTTCGGAGACCTATATTTCCAAAAACCTTATACCCTCAGCTGTTCAGATCAGCTTGTCTGCACTTATATCGCGGGTACATTTGCCCTGGAGGGCCAATTGAAGGTCGGTACCTCCCTGATTTTAGGGGTGGGGGTGACATTTTAGGGTTGGGGGTGGTATGGACACTTGCAATTCTCTGGGATACTCCAAATTTGCTATGCTGGTCAAGTGATCAACAGGTACAATTACCAAATACCTTTCAGAAGCACCGTATTCCTATCCTTGGAAAAAAATTCAAAAAACGTCTCAAAAAATGCCGTTTTTTTGCTTTTTTTTTAAAAGTTTTCACAAACTTTAAGTTTTTAGTGGTCAAATGAGTACAAAACCACCCAATATTATATACCTAAATTACAAGCAACCTCTTATCTGCTTAATAAAACAAAAATGAGCTCCATTGGTTGTTCGAGCGTGATTTTATGGGACTTTCATTTCCCCTACCCCTATGTTCAAAAAATAACTGAAAAATAGCTTAAAATGCGGATAAAATATTTTTAAAAATCTTAAATGTTCATTTAACACATATTTGGTACTAGAAATAGTTCAAACATGACAAAGACTGATTGGGCTGAAAAAAATGGATTGCCCAGTTGCCCGGGACAACCAAATTTTACCAAAATTTGGTAAAAATCCAGTTTTAGGCTAGAAATCACAGTTCAAGTAACAATACGACTACTGAAAAGGTATTTAAAGCTAGCATGTGACACTGCAGGTGTTCTACAATTGAAATTAGTCATAGCTGGATACATATCAATTGTTTTATTTCAGTTCACCCCTATTCAGAAGATAATCTAGAAGGCCAAAGGTCCCAAAATGTAGTTTTACTACAATAAATGTAGTAAGTCAATGCCAGTTTGTGATTTTAACACGGTCAGAAGATCAGGATAGACTGCTGTTGGTGCTGAACCTGCATGGGCTTATCAAATTGATAGCCCAGTTGCCTGGGACTACTGAATTTTACCAAAAATTGCTTTAAATCGAAATTTTAGTTTCAGAAGTCAAGTGATTTTGAGAAAGTGACCCAATGTGCTGTATCAAACCTCTTTTGTGACATGATGCTGTTTTCCTGTTGCTTGCATACTTCTTGCTTAATGATTTTGACCATTCGACATATGAGAGGGAGCCCCCTTCATTATCAGAAGGAAAGCATAGGACATTTTTGTGCCACAAAGGACAGTGTTTCGCGCCCTAAATTGTAACTGAAACTCACAAAAACCATCACACAGTGTTGACAGGGAACATTCAAACCATACTACCTGATTATCAAACACACTCAATAGTTCCTCCAATATGCCTGAATGGGCGCAACAATTGACACCTGTAATCCCCCCCCCCCCCCAACACACGCACATACTAGCTATTTGTGGTGAACATACAGCCTTTAGGTTGGCATGAAGCATTCAAACTACATTGTCTGAATATCAAGCTGTATCAAAAGTTGAACTCGGCGCAATCCTCCCAAGAAGCATAACAATGAGTACCTGTATCCTATCCTTTTTCTGTTTTCCTTAACCCTAAGAGGTTTGGTACCCGTATATAATCCAACTTAATACCAAATCCCTAAGCAGCTGGGTACCTTTTTCTTATCCTAGCCATTGACTGGAACCCTTAAAAGTAAATATCATTACCTCATCCCTGCTATACCTGCTGGTATGGGTTTTAGGTCCCAAACCTTATTAGTTTGAGGGTAGAAGGTAGGATGGTATACAAGTACAAAGTCTATTGTTGTATAGGGTTACAAGTAGCAAGGGTCATATGTCCTAAATGAGCTACTTTAGCTATGAGATACAGTTACCTAGCTATTAGTATGATGATACGAGATATAATAACCTATCCTACAGGACCTGAAAGGCTTGAGGGTAATAGCTGGTATGGATATCAAGTGTGTAATATGTAAAGATTTAGGGTAATAGATTGATGAGGTACATAGCTGGTAAGGGAACATGTATCTTACATTTTAGGACTTAGGATAATAACCAGAATTGCACATAGGTACCCCCCCCCCCCCCCCCCCCCACACACACACAGTGTGTGACACACTGAAGGTTAAGATATAATTACATCTGGTATAAGGTAGGATGGAGGTACCCAAACTCTTGAGGCTGATAGCAGTTAAAGCTGGTATGAGATACTCTTATATAAGCGTAAAGGAATTGGGATAATTACAGGGTTGGGGATATAAGTACCAAGCATTAATAGATGTAAGAGGTACAGGCATCTGATTATCTTATTAGGATTCAGGGTAATTGGGGAGTATAGAAATGGGTAAGGATATAGATACCCAATCTATGGTTTTAGAGTTAATGGATGAGATGGCATCTAAGTACCCAGTCTATTAAGGTTTTGGGCAATAGTTAGGATGCGGTACAGGTTTAAACATCATAGGTACCAGGGTAATTGGTGGCATGAGATATAGATAGCCAGCCTATAGGAGTTCAGGGTATCAGGATAAGATGCAGGTAGCCAGCCTTTAGAAGTGCAGGGTAATAGGATAAGATACATGTACCCTGCCTGTACATTTTTAAGGGTAATTGCTTAGATGAGGTATCGCTTCTAAACATCTAACCTAGTAGGAATCTGGTCAATTGCTAGGATGATACAAATACCAAGCTGGATATGGATCAGGACAATGGTTTGGATGAGATATATGAACTCAGCTGATAGGAGATGAGTAAAGTAGATGGGATGGAAATAGGTACCCAATCGCTTAATGTTGATACAAACAGAGGAGAAGCGATAGGATATAGGAATCCATCTTTGTGCCTCTTGAGAAGTTGGGGAATCTATTGAGAATGGTTAATAATCAGGTACAGTGTTTGAAAGCTTTCTGCCAACTAGCTACTAGCTGTTTGTTTACCACAAATAGCTAGTATGGGAGGGGGTGGATATAGGTGTCCATTGCTGTGCCCATTCAGGCATATTGGAATAAATATTGTGAGTATTTGATAATCAGGTACTATGGTGTAAATTTTCCTGTCAACAATGTGTCTATTACCCTGAATCTTTATATATTACATACTTGATTCCCATACCAACTATTACCCCAATCCTTACAGGATAGATAACTATATGTCATACCATCACACTAATAGTTAGGTAACTGTATCTCATAGCTATACAACAAAAGGGGTTGTACTTGTGTAAATCCTACCTTTTGCCCTCAAACTCAAAAAGTTAAGTACCTGAAACCCGTAAGAGTAGGTATGGCAGGGATGAGGTAATGATACTTACTTTTGAGAGCTCCGGTCAATGGCTAGGATAAAATAAAAGTACCCAGCTGAATGGGGATATAAATAATGGTTCGAATGAGGTATGTGTACCCAGATCTTAAGGAAAGATGGTATTAGGTTAGATTATATATGGGTACCAAACCTCTTAGTGTTAAGGAAAACAGAAAAGGATAGGACACAGGTACCCATCGTTATGCTTCTTGGGAGGATTGCGCTGAGTTCAACTTTTGATACAGCTTGATATTCAGACAATGTAGTTTGAATGCTTCATGCCAACCTAAAGGCTGTATTTTCACCACAAATAGCTAGTATGTGTGGGGCAGGGGGGGATACAGGTGTCCATTGTTGTGCCCATTCAGGCAAAGTGGAGGAACTATTGAGTGTGCTTGATAATCAGGTAGTATGGTTTGAATGTTGCCTGTCAACACTGTGTGATGGTCTTTGTGAGTTTCAGTTACAATTTAGGGCGCGAAACACTGTCCTATGTGGCACAAAAATGTCCTATGCTTTCCTTCTGATAATGGATGGGGCTCCCTCTCATATGTCGAATGGTCAAAATCATTAAAGCAAGAAGTATGCAAGCAACAGGAAAACAGCATCATGTCACAAAAGAGGTTTGATACAGCACATTGGGTCACTTCCTCAAAATCACTTGACTTCTGAAACTAAAATTTCAATTTAAAGCAATTTTTGGTAAAATTCAGTAGTCCCAGGCAACTGGGCTATCAATTTGATAAGCCCATGCAGGTTCAGCACAAACAGCAGTCTATCCTGATCTTCTGACCGTGTTAAAATCACACACTGGCATTGACTTACTACATTTATTGTAGTAAAAAACTACATTTTGGGACCTTTGGCCTTCTAGATTATCTTCTGAATAGGGGTGAACTGAAATAAAACAATTGATATTATCCAGCTATGACTAATTTCAATTGTAGAACACCTGCAGTGTCACATGCTAGCTTTAAATACCTTTTCAGTAGTCGTATTGTTACTTGAACTGTGATTTCTAGCCTAAAACTGGATTTTTACCAAATTTTGGTAAAATTTGGTTGTCCCGGGCAACTGGGCAATCCATTTTTTTCAGCCCAATCAGTCTTTGTCATGTTTGAACTATTTCTAGTACCAAATATGTGTTAAATGAACATTTAAGATTTTTAAAAATATTTTTCCGCATTTTAAGCTAATTTTCTGTTATTTTTTGAACATAGGGGTAGGGGAAATGAAAGTCCCATAAAATCACGCTTGAACAACCAATGGAGCTCATTTTTGTTTTATTAGGCAGATAAGAGGTTGCTTGTAATTTAGGTATATAATATTGGGTGGTTTTGTACTCATTTGACCACTAAAAACTTAAAGTTTGTGAAAACTTTTAAAAAAACTGCAAAAAAACGGCATTTTTTGAGACGTTTTTTTATTTTTTTTCCAAGGATAGGAATACGGTGCTTCTGAAAGGTATTTGGTAATTGTACCTGTTGATCACTTGACCAGCATAGCAAATTTGGAGTATCCCAGAGAATTGCAAGTGTCCATACCATCCCCAACCCTAAAATGTCACCCCCACCCCTAAAATCAGGGAGGTACCGACCTTCAATTGGCCCTCCAGGGCAAATGTACCCGCGATATAAGTGCAGACAAGCTGATCTGAACAGCTGAGGGTATAAGGTTTTTGGAAATATAGGTCTCCGAAATTCCCCAGGGGGGGGGAGGGTTTCGCCCATCAGCTCACGGACTATAGAGTTTGAGTGAGTTTTATTGAATTTTAGCTATTAATGGGTAGATTTAGGTGGCGCCACCATTTTAACGGGTACTTTTGGCCTACCCAGTGTATAATTTCTATCTACCTAGAATAACTAGAATTTAAAGCAGAGTACAATCAAACCAATATGCAATGTTCAATGACTACATCTTTGCATGTAAAACATTTCCAGATATGGGGGCGTGACAGTCATGGCCCTTGTGGAAGGTCGCGCCACCTGCGGTTAGGCTACTAGGCCAACTGATATTTGCCTAATTAGATAGAAAAGGTCATTTGTTTGTCAATGAATGAAGCATTTAATCTTGTATGAACCAGCAAGTAGAATGCTATTAAGCGTTGTTCTTGTTATGCTTTGAAGGTTTGATATAGGTGGCGCCATCATAATATGAGCATGTTTGGCATAGCAGTAGAACTTATTCTATGAACATTTCTCTTAAGTAGGCCTTTTTTTCCAAAAGATCATATATATCTTAAAGAAAAAATATTGCCATGGGTAACATTTCCCGGTTCTTACAGTCATGCCCCTTGGTGGTAGTGGCCCCACCTATTGGTAAGCTGAGAGGGTAACCTAATCTTGCATAGTGGAAAGGGCATGTCTTCCAGACAATGAGATATTGTAATTCTGTATGAACAAGGAAGTAAAATATGTATAAGTTTAATTGAATATAGTATTAAATAGAATTTATTAGTAAAAAGAAGATCCCCTAGTAAATACCCTTGTCCCGTAGCTATAGCTAATGGTATTTCGGGAGGAAGAATGCCACGGTTTCTCCAATTTAGACTTCTTTTGAAGGTCTCTGACACCCATAATTGTGGGTGTACGTAGGACCTGCATTTCTCAAAAAATCCTATATCCTGCTGTGAGGCCACAATGCATTTATCATCAGAAGACCTTTCCCGCAATGGTTACTTTGTATCGGATACATTGTCAAAATGTTACTACTTGTTTCATCTTTCTCGGTTCCCAGTGTCATTTACCTATTTGATATAAAGATAACACCCCATACCAATAGGAAAATGAGCCAGGCAACCAGTCATTGCTTGAAATATATTTTCCTCCCTTTTCTATAGTGGTCGGGAGAAATATATTTAAATTTATTTTCTCTCCCAAAAATATGGTGGTAAAAAAATAATTTAAATATATTTTCTCCCCCAAAAATACGGTGGTGAAAATATATTTAAATATATTTTCTTCCCAAAAAATACGGTGGAGAAAATAAATTTAAATGTTTTTTCTCCCCCAAAAATATGGTGGTGAAAATATATTTTGATATTTTTTCTCCCCCTTAAAATGTGGCGGTGAAAATATGATTAAATATATTTTCTTTCCCCAATAAACGGGAGTAAAAATATATTTAAATTTATTTTGTCTCCCCAATAAACGGGAGTGAAAATATATTTAAATATTATTTCTCCCCCCAAAATACGGTGGTGAAAATAGATTTAAATATATTTTCTCCCCCAAAAATATGGTATGGTGGTGAAAATAAATTCAAATATATTTTCTCCCCCAAAAATATGGTGGTGAAAATAAATTTAAATATATTTTCCTCCCCCCACCCCCCCCCCCCCCCAAAAAAAAAAAATAGGGTGGTGAAAATAAATTTAAATATATTTTCTCCCCCAAAAATACAGTGGTGAAAATATATTTAAATATATTTCCGTCCCCAAAAATACGGTGGTGAAATTTTTTTAAATATATTTTCTCCCCCCAAAATACGGTGGTGAAAATATATTTAGATATATTTTCTCCCGCCAAAATACGGCGGTGAAAAAAATAGTTAAACATTTTCTCTTTCACACTTGGTCCACCGTACATATCGACTTCCCAATTGACAATTAACATCAGCAGATTGACTCATCCATAATGCATTTTAAGTTGAAGTAAAGCCATTTCAACTACCAATCACTCACGTTTGCGAGTGATGAAGGCGGTGGTACTTAAACTGCCAATTACCATAAGACGCCTATATTCATGCATACATACACACATAGAACGATATAACTGTTAGTTATCATAGCATGTTGCCATAGTAACATGGCACAGCCATTTTCATAGGTGAGCTGATTTGATACCTTACTTGTTAATGATACCTTTTATGTGAATAGTTCTTAAGGTCGTCCTACAGAAAATGGGATTTTTCCTTTCAAAGTATTGCTCATAACAGCCGGACAGCACGGCATGTCTAGTAGCACCATCTATTTGGTAGGAAAGAAACTACCAGTATATTTCAAGCTTACTGATTTCTCTTCACTGTTGCGGGCAAGGTGCATTTGCTATGGTTGGTTAGCTGGTTGAGTGTGGTTTTGAAACACAAAACAAATTGTTAAACATGTGTAAGATAAAAAGCCAGGCATATATGATTTGATGCAATTTAATCACTCCAGCATACGTTGCCTTAGCAACTGATTTCTATTTTGCCTGGAGTTTTGAGATACTTAATTAGTCACTGATGATATCAATAGAGGACGCTTCCAGTTAGCATGTTGTTTGCTATTTTTCTAAATGACATGGAAGATTTCTTCAGACAACACAATGGAAGTAATTATTCAAAATTAAAGATTGAAATACTTGACAATGATACCAGAACTGGGGAATTTGATACCTTCTTAAGACTCTCTGTATTCATGTACGCTGATGACTACTAGTATATTATTGGCTGATAATGAAATGTACATGCAGAAACTTCTTGCCTCACTCTATGCTTTTTGTGAACATAACAAATTACAAGTGAACACTCACAATACAAAAGTCATGGTATGTACATGATCAAAGGTTAAATTAAAGAATTTAACCAAATTTAAAATGGGAGATACAAATTCAGAGAAGGTAGAAGAATATAACTACTTGGGAATGTTATTTATTTGGAATGGGAAATTCACAAAAGCAAAAACAAAATTAGCAGTTAAAGCCTCTAGAAGCCATGTATTCAGTGTTATTATACCTCATGTGAATATTCTTGATTCTGGTTCGTCAAGGGCCATGGATTAATCGTCATGATTTCCTCACTCCTAAAGCCCCATTCACACAAGCCGAAATTTTGCTGGCAACGTGGTGGCAACCGATGGTTGCGGGGTATTGCCAGCAGATTGCCTTCCGTCGCCAATGGTCGTCAGTACGTTGCCAGTACGTTGCCATCATCGTCAATGGTTGCCAACGCTTTGCAACTTTTTCAAACTGTTTGAAAAAGTTGCCAAGGGTTGCCGTGGTCACCAGCATCGTGAATGAGTTGCGAATGAGTCTCCAACTGTTGTGACAGCTCCATGGCAAAGCAGTGACAACGGTCGCAATGTATTGACGTCAAGTGGATACACAGTTACAACACGATGGCAATGTGGCGATGTAGTTGCATATCCAGTCTTAGCTTGGCATTTCCTAAAGCATTTCAATACTAGTATTTCATCAAAATTATCTCTCAAAAACAAAAATGGTTATGTAATTGAAGCAGATTCACCCTGAAATAAGTAAAAAAAGATATTCAGCTCATCAAGGTACATCATCTGGTAATGTTATGTATTCTTGTAAATTTGCATAATGTATAGTGCTAGAATGAATTATTTGGGTCTAAGTGTGAGGAAGTTCATAACTTTCAATCACTTGTTTTAATCTAGAACGGAAACTTTCTTGGTCTATCCCTCTGGTGCTAGTCGATATTAGACTTTGAAAGTGTTGTATATATTTCGAGAAAACAAACACTTTTGATTTAAGGTCTTACAACATTTAGAAATTTGTTTGATTTTCCTGAAACTTTGCATGAGTAAAGAACATAGCGCTGTGATCTTTAATTCATTGGGACATCAATTTCGTTTTGTTTACAGATCTCTCAAAAATAATACATATTTATGTGACAAACACCTCCAATGGTCTCCACTGAATCGGCAACTGTTGTGACTGATTTGCCAAAGGTCGCTACTACGTAGTTACCAGGTTGCAAACGTAAATCATTGACAACCTGGTGGAGATGTATTGGCGACCTCTTGCAACACTGTCACAACAGTTGGAGACTCACTGGCAACTCATTCACGATGCTGGCGACCACTGCAACGCTTGGCGATCTGGCGATTTTTTCAAACAGTTTAAAAGTCGCCAAGCATCTCCATGGTTTGGCAACCATTGACGACATGTGTGTGCGTATATAAATTTGTCGAATCTTGATTTACCGATCTTCATCATTTGAGATCGGTAAATTAAAGACATCTATCTCATCGACACTTTTAAGTTACCCCCATGAGGAGAGATTACACGGCGCCGGTGGCATATCTACTTGTTTTTAATTACATTATAATTAGGTGATTACATGGGATAGGAAAGGTGGGTTTTAAATTGATACTGACACAGAGTAAGCCGAGTGTTGAATTCACTTGGCAAGTGAAGGGGTCAGTATCTCTATCTTTTAGTGGCGCTATTATGCCTTTCCCTATAAAATGAACAGAGCTCTGTAAGATGGACGGCGAAGCTAGCCGTATAACAAAGCTAACAGCTCTTTAATACATACTGTACATCATACCAGTACCATCATGGTAAGTATTACAATACCTATAAATGTATGACAGGGATTGAGTTAGCCCGGCAAGTCTCTTCTATCCCTCATTTAGAATGTAATTATATTCTAGCCCATAGCTTTGAGAACGGGGCAGATGTTTGGTTTGTCCATTTAAAAGGTAAATTTGCCGATCTGAATATTCCAAAAATTAGTTTGAATATCTGTCGGCAGATGGCATTTTTCTAGATGGTTAACACGCGAATACTACGATTCGCTATTATGGAAAAATGGATCGATTAGCTAAATTTAATCTCGCCAATATTTCGGACTTTACAGTAATATGCAGTGTTGCTGCTCTAGTTATTCTAAGCTCACTTCAGGGTAAATGTTGTCTCAGAGAATTGCGTGTATAGTGTATGATACATGCACTGGCGGACCCATCAATGGTATAAATAGATTGTATAACATCTTAGTGAAGCAGATTCTAAAAGGAGAACACAAAATTAACACTTCAGCCAACACAGATGTCTAGGACAATGCGTCATATTCACTATTATTATCATCAAATTTTGAATAAAGAAACCTTGAACTGTGACCTTCCTAAAATAAAATTCTAACAGAAGGCAACTCCTGAAGGAGGGTTTCACACTAAACGTTGAGTAAAATGGCATCATCTACAAGGTGTTTAAGTGACGCATTGTTAAAGGAGAACTTGGGGGATAGAAAATCAAGGGGTTATTTGAAAATTCATGGACATAGCTGAGCAACTGTCATATTCAGAGATTTGTTGTTGATAAATAGTTTATTGTCCAAACCAGATAATGACATTCATTACATACAATACAAAGTGTTAAAAATCCGGCCAGCCACGAAGGCTTATAATGGACCAAATACAAACATAAATATACTTATAAATATTATCAAAATGACATTCATTATATACATTGTATGATATATTATCTAGTTAATCATAAAAATCTTATAGTGAGTCTTGTATATAAGGAGTCACTTCTTCTATACACAATTTTTCTAATACCCATCTAAAATCGAGCCAGCCGAGTTTATGTCGAATAGGTAAACATGACTAGTATGGTTTAATAACAATCAGTTGCTAGTTAACATTTGTGACCTCCTGTTGTACATCCCATTGAGACAAAATGATGCAGTTTTTAACAAATCCTCTGATTGAAAGATGACCTTAAGTTGCTCCAAATCAGTGAGTTCTGTGAAATTAAGGTATTGCAAATTGGCTAGTTGCAAAATGGGATTTCTCAAATCGTCATAAAAAGGACATTTTAGAATAAAATGCACCTCATCATCCACCTCCAAATTTTGGCACAATATACAGAAACGAATTTCCCTTGGAATTTTTTTGTGGCGCCCTCTTACAATTTCAAGGTTGGATGTGCCACACATTAGTTTTGCGACAACTAATCTGTGCGACTTTAATAGAGATGTAGTTACTATGACATTAGCTTTGAGTAGGAGACCACAAATAGCATAGAAGGTTCAGAGTTTACTGGTGGTTACACAGTTATTTGTCCATGTTTGTTGGGCTTTTTCAATAAGTATGTCCTGTATTCTTTTGACAAAAGACACACCCAGACAAAGCTCCAGATCAAAGACCTCACCGTGGTCACAGTCGGCCATTATCTCCCTGGTGTGCCAGTTCCAGTTTTTCCTGCCTTCTAATGCTAGTTTACAGTCCCAATCCATTAGGATTTTGGGAAGGCGGTCATTTTCCATAGATTGAATTCTGTTCCAAAGCCTTACCATATGAGTTTGCCTTCTATTGTGTGAACTAGTCCAACCCGTTAGGGAGTCCAGGGCAAGATTGGGCGTATATTTTCCAACCCCTAAAAAGGCACGGATTGCCCTATGTTGTACGTTATTGATACAAGTTGGTTTTTTATAACCCCATACTCCACCACCATAATCTAAAATACTAGCAATCCCTGTATGGAAAAGTTCGGAATAAGTGGCAAAACCCAGTCCCCCAAAATTTCTCGTCTTACAAAGAAGAGCTGAAAGTGCTTTGCTTGCTGATTGGGTTAAAGCTTGGGCACCTACAGTAAGATCGTTATGCTCATGAAACAGGAATCCAAGGTAAGTGTATGTTTTAGCGAGATCAATGTCAGTGGGGCCACAATGAAAGGTGTGTTCAACCTGCTTAACACTTTTAGGGCGGAAGTGGACAACTTTGCTCTTCTTTCCATTTAATGTGAGCTGCCAATTTTTTAACCACATATAAATTGTATCCAGCATTAACTGAAGTTCCTCAGGGGTTGAGGCAAGTATAACTATATCATCCGCGTATAAGAGGATACTCAGTAGTGTATCCCCTATTTCGACTCCAATATTTAAATTTTTGATCTCCTTTGCCAGGTCATCAATCAGAATGGAGAAGAGAATTGGTGATAATAAACATCCTTGCTTAAGCCCAATATTACTCGGAAACCAGTCAGGTAAACGACCACCAACGCTTACTGCACATTTTGTATCCTGGTACAGCCCTTGCAAAATTCTAAGAAATTTCCCACCAGTGCAAGCATGTTTTAACCTCCACCACAAGAGATCTCTATTTACAAAATCGAAAGCCCGCTTTAGATCTATGAACCCAACAAATGTTGATTTTTTTGTAAAATATGGTTATGGATCACTGACTGTAAAACAAATAAATGTTCATCACAAGACCTTTTATTTCTAAAACCATTTTGTTCCTCAGTAATCATGTTCTTGAGTTCGCTAAAAAGATTTAATCTCTCATTTAAAATATGGCAGAATATCTTACAGGTTACAGAGATCAGTGTTATACCTCTAGTTTGTAAAGGAATTCGTGGGTCCAAATTACCTTTGGGCAGTGGATGCATAAGCCCCTCTTTCCATGCTGTTGCTATAATCTCATGATCAAAACAAAAACTAAAGAGAGCATGGAGGGCATTCAGACTAGTTTCATTTTTTAAAACCTCGCCATAAATATTGAGAAGCCATAGAGCCCCACATAGAGAAAATTCGAGAATTGTAATCAGAGAATAACAGCAACTTAAGAGTCTAGTTCTTTTGAATATAGTTTAGAATTTAGGTACATATTTCACTGCTCTGAAGGACACTCAAGATATTTAGATATGCTTATCCTGATGGCTTTGAACCAAGAGTAGCTGAGGGTGATCAGGTGGATGGTATGGACAAAGTTCTAGATGTGGTTGATGAATTTGATGGTCAAGATGTGAATACTGAGGTCTGGTGCTTTCTTAGACAGTCAAACACCTTCCAGGGATATCTCTGGCATATGCTGTGTATTCTTCACAGATGTGTACACAAATACTAAAGGAAATGATGATTGCTGTTACCAGAACTTTTAGATATTTCCTGTCTTTACTTACGTGTGTGTCCTGAAATTTAGATGTGTAATGCCAATTGAACAAGGTTAATTACCCTTTGTGTATGCCTTTCCTTTAATTGAAGTTGTTACTTCCTCTTGTTATTGCCCAAGGGACCTGCATATTAGAAGAAAGCTTAATTGCAAAGATGCAGCTAGTTGTCAGTCAAACCAACAGAACCTGATACAGTCTATTCTCAATTGTATGGATAAATAATGACCATGATTAGGTACTGTAGATCTGGTTAAATTGCAGTGTCCAAAATTTGCCGATCTTGACTTTTTCTGAAAAAACAATCGTCAGTTGTTATCACATTGACATCGTTACGGTGAACTAGAGGCACTCTCAGTGTAAATGAGCAGGAAAGAGTGGCATATATATTTGGATTTAGATTTTAACTACGTTATAATTAGGGTACAAGGGGGCTTGGGAGGGTGAATTGCTATTGATACTGATAAGCCAGGAGAGTGGAGTTGGCACGAGTTAGTGTGTTCTCTTACCTCGGCTCTTAACCAGTGAAGTCAACAAACGGGCATCAGTCAGTATGAATTACAATTTACCATCACATACCCATATCAAAATGCAATGACTTTGCCCCGTTTATTTGTCTCTGTCCTCTAAGCTGAAAGGACAAAGCAGACATACAGTCTTTTCATTTATGTCTGAAATTTGCCAATCTGAAGCTTTCGAGAATTTTCCGAATCTTATCTTACCGATCAAGTCTGATCGGTGAATATCGGCAAATTAACGACACTGGTAAATTAACAGAATTTACAGTAGCAATGATTTTAAATCATCACTAAAATCTCCATCAAATTTTTTGGATAGAAAAGTGTGCAGTTAGTGTTCAATGCTTAATTCTGTATACAAGATCAGAATAATAAGGAATATGAATATATAAGCAAAGAAGTTATTACGAGAAGGTTATCAAAGAGTAAATAAAAATTATTATTGATTTTATCTTTAATAAAAAGGAAGAGTCACTTGTAATTTACCATATTTTGATTTTAACCATCCTCGTTATTAAGGTTTTGTTAGATAATGTATTTCTTTTCTGTGAAAATGGAGTCATGAATGACAATATCCTTAGCAGGAAAACCTTTGTAAGATAGGGAACGACACCTACCCTTCTCATGCTGGCTTGATTTTAAACATTTAAGACATATACCTGTGCTTATATTAGTAATGCAAACGAAATGAAGGTAACTCATTTTGAAACTATTAAAGTAATATCACCGCTACTCAGTCTTTTTTGTACAGCCAACTGCTTTTCATGATTTTACCATTTTCCTGTTTGATTCAAGTTTTTATGCAACCTTTGCAGCGAGCGCGTCAGGAGTACTGTGGTCTATGATGCACTGCTCATAGAGTGGGGACAGGAAGAGAGCAATGCCCCTAGTTGAGTCACAGCTGAGAGAAATTGAACGACATGGTTGCTGCCAGGGGCTGAATCACCTGATTGCAATACACACATATCTCCCCTGATGGGATCACTGAGAGCATCTTGTTTTTAAAGTGTATTACTTTCACATGAGCTGATATGTTTGTGAGCCTTTCACACAGCAAATACCTTTAGGGCCCCTTTAAGTCATGTACTATTTCAAGTGGCCACTGACATGTATACATACATTTGTAAATATTATAAGAAGGCACTATGTTATATGCTAAGGTTAAGGTTGATGCATATCAAATAAGTCAAAAGGGTACTATATAAATATTAAAGATAGATAATGGTGTTTTTGCAGTGGATGTACTAGTATGCCATCGTTCATTGGCTATCATCTACCTTTAAACTTAATTAATACTAAATATTAAGTACCTCAATGCATCATGCTGTATTACATGAAAACTCTAATGCATAGAATATTTGTCTCTAGCATTATCTTTCAGAAAGTTATTGATGACGAATAAGACATTCTAGAATAGTCGGAATAACCCTTTCAGTAAGGATTTAAAACGCTGCATGGATGCCTACCTTTGGTTAGAGTATATTACATAACTTTAGTATAGCTCCTCTACAAGTTAAGTACTTTTTATTCATAAATACTGCAGCATGCCCAGGGTTAATTAGTACACAACTTCTCATATTACGTTTGTGCTATACAATCCTGGATTATACTTTTTTAAATAATTCTACAGTAAAGAATATTTCAGGAAGTTTCCTGTTATTGCACAGATCCCTTGTGTTGTAGTGGATTATTTGAATATCTTGGGTCATGGCACAAACCTGCCAACCACAACTTCAACAGGTAAAAATGATACCTTCTAAAGAACTTCATGGTGACAAGGGTTAAGACCAGCTGGTTTCAACATCCATTTTAAGACAAAAGGACGTTCTTTTTAATAACACAGAGAAGGCTTACAGGCATTCTAGGCTCTTTGGTAGACTCCTGGTGACCGTTTTCGCAACGATTAGAGGGCCATTTGTATCAGTATTACTTATTACTACTATTTACTGCTACTTTTACTATTGTTACAATTCATTCACAACAAACTTCCAGGGCTAATTATAAAAACAACTTCTCAGGTATGTCCTCCCATTGCAATTTATACTGTCAGAAGCCTACCTGCAAGGATTGTCCTAGGTAAAAAATCGACGTCTTCACCATCGATAACATGAGCAAAAATTCATGTGCACGCCCTACATATACGGTACTCATCAACTCATTCTTAAACGCCCACAAGTGACGTTTTATTTTTTATTTATGCATATAAACATGCTTGTTTTTTCAAAAGCATACACATCTATTCAACTCATCCTCAAGTGCCAACAAGAAACATGTATTACTGTTTATATTTAAGTATATAAACATGTTCTAGTTCAGAAGCATGATGTACCAATACACACGTTTCGTATTTACCATTTTCATCATATGAAAACTAATAACAAAAACATGTTTACAATCGTGACCTAAACGGAGTGATCGTATTGAATACAGGAAATATTTAGGAAATATACAGCGTGGATTCATCTCTCTCTCTCTCTCTCTCTCTCTCTCTCTCTCTCTCGTTCGAACTTTGTACTTGATTTGTCTTATGCCTACGTAATGGATGTACCTTTCATATGAAAATATATGTTCAATAAAGATACATCTCTCTCTCTCTCTCTCTCTCTCTCTCTCTCTCTCTCTCTCTCTCTCTCTCTCTCTCTCTTGTCATGTCCCTGTATTATGGAACGCCATATGACCAAATATTCAACATTTAGAATGTACTATGCAACCTGAGTGATTACGCATCAACCTGCATGCAACACGCACCAACATGGCGAATACGCACCAACATGGCAAATACGCACCAACCTGCCTGCGAATACGCACCAACATGGCAAATACGCTCCAACCTGCATTCGTCAATATCATTTGGCCAGATATAGAAGAATGCAAGTTGGTGCGTATCTGCGTGTGCATGTTGATGCGTATTTGCTGTTCACTTCCGTCGCATTTTAAGGGGAGAACCTATGGTGAAGGGGAAACTTCTTGCCATGTTATCCATACAAGGATGGAATCTGTGTTTAATGGACGTACGGGAATTTAGGTATTTGGACCATCGGACATGAACAGAGAGTCATGAATACATTTAAGCACAAATCTGAAGAAATTTAGGGAATTGAAAAAAACGAATAACATAAATAATAGGGGATAAGAGGGGCACATATGACCAAAAATAACGCCTTCTAGGTCTATTACTTTGAGCATCGGACTTGAGGAGAGAGTGATGAATATATATAATCACAAATCTGAAGAAATTAAGGGTATTATAGTCTGTCTGACTTGGTTGGCCTAACAGCTTTTTCCTCTTTTTTCCCACAAAATTTCGTTTTTGCTATTCAAACTTGGCAAACCTCTTAGTAGCACTACCGCGTGTATGTATGAACATACTTTTTGTCTTAACTCTACAAAATGTTGATTTTGGGGCTTGTATAGCCAAAAATAACGCCTTCTTTTATAGGCCTAGGAAATAAAATAAAATAACAAAGAAAGAGAATACAAATGAAAGAACGTTATAATATATTCATATTTAATCAATTTCAATTTTCAATATTTCAATCAGCATGCTGTCGAGGTGCGTTTAACATTGTTAGGCATTTGATGTGACGCAAAAAGCATGCACAATGTGGGGTGCTCCAGGAGAAAATTTAAAACTGTGCAGCATTGCTCCAGTTCACATAGAAGGTATTCAGCACGGTTTAAATCATATGTATCCTTGATTTCCACAAAATTATGTGCTATAAGTGGGAGAGACTGTAAAATAAAATATGCTCTTCTGTCTCATCCATGGCCAAAGCAATGTGAGATACTAGGCAAGTGCTTGAAAGCTATTTAGAGCTACACCGGACAGGATATGCAAACCCAACTGGGGCATTTATGACCCCCACACAGAGTAGCATTGTCTCTGAAGGGGGCAATTAGCATGTGCTTCAGAATGGTGGGTCAGGAGTGCCGGTGTAATGGGATAAAGCGACCCCAGAATCTGTGGACCCCCAGTCACTGAAAATTATGGTTACATTGAACCCCTGGGATATTGACTCATAAGCACCTGTTGACTTACCCCTGAATAAAATGACACCTAGTCCTAGTCACTTACCCCTAGTGTATCAAGGCTTCATTGTTTTCTAATAAAAGCATTATTTTGATTTTGATTTATTTGCTGTTCTTATGATAAAAGCATTAAATATATCATTTTAAGCAGACAAATATCCTAGGATACAGTAAACAATAAATTTAAAAAGAACAATTTATTTTTCAATATTCATAATTTAAGGTATTTATTAATTTTGAAGAAAGGAAAAGTAACTAAAATGAACTATGAATATTCAAAGAATGAATAATGAATATGAAAAAAGTGTTACAAATATTAAATATAAACTTGAATTTTCTGTATTCAGAAATGATTCTTTAATATTTATATTTTTTTCAATATGTATTGATTATTAAAAAATATTGAAAAGGTCTTTTTGCATATAATTGGTAAATTGAATTGCTAATATTGGAAAATCATTATGATAATATAAACTTTTTCAAATATTCATAATTTCTTAATATTCTTAATTCATATTTTCATATTCATGACTTTTCAATGTTCGTAATTCATTACTCCGTATTCCTAATTTATTTTTCATTTTTGTATTAGTTTTTCAATATTCATGATTAAATGTTTTTCTGCATATTGAAAAAGGAATTAATGAATATTAACAAATCATTAGTGAGTATTGAAAGATAACCTTGAATTTCCAATATGAGTAATTTATTTTTCAATATTCACGGTATAGCATTATGAAATACGCATGTTTAATCTATATTTATGTAATATATATATTTTAGTAATATACTATGCATAGTATGCTTTTGTAATGAAAATTACAGTCAATAAACATACATACATACATTACTCAATATTCCTAAATTATTTTTCATATTCTGTATTAGTTTTTAAATATTCATGATTAAATGTTTTTCTGCATATTGGAAAAGGAATTTAATGAATATTAACAAATCATTTGTGAGTATTGAAAAATAACCTTGAATTTCCAATATGAGTAATTTATTTTTCAATATTTATAACTCATTTTTCAATATTTGTTATTGATAGTCATTTTTAAGAATTTTTAAATATATTCATTACTCAATATTCTTAAATCATTTATTATCTATAAATGATATTTTAAAATTCATGTTTTTCCAATATGGGAAAAATGATACATTTTATGTTTATTCTGAGCACATTATTCTACATTGAAATTAAAGTTCTACACTACTAGCTGTCATTACCAGTCCAAGTGACCTTGTTAACTTAAAACAGGGAGGTCACTGTCATCTGTTACACCGGGGAGGTATTTCCTGAAAAACATGTTAAAACCCTTACTTTACCGTGGCCTGCCCCTCTCAAACCTGCCCTTGTATTATTATGATATCACTTTACAAAAGTACAAAAATATTTAGCAAAAGTGTAGTTTAGGGTTCGTGTAACTAGAAAAAATCATTACACTGGTTATGTAAATTAACAAATAGTGATTATATGCTTAATTCTTCAAGAAAAGTCTTTCGTAATATTTTGAACTTAAACCTTTTATAATTTTAACTTGGAATTAGTATTTCATAAAAAGCAGACCAAAATCTAGGGTGTCTTTTTGCCTAAAATAAGGTATTTTTCATGAACCAGGGAGTCCAATAGACACCAAGCTGGCTAAGACCCTGATATCTATATCTCTCTCTCTCTCTCTCTCTCTCTCTCTCTCTCTCTCTCTCTCTCTCTCTCTCTCTCTATATATATATATATATATATATATATATATATATATATATATATATATATATATATATATATATATATATATATATATATATATATATATATATATTATATATATAACTTAAAGATTAGGCCGAGCATTAAGGAATTCCATATGGCAGTGTGGACGGACATTCCCCTCCACCATCGGTTCCCCCCTTCAAGTCGGCATTGGTGAACGGCGAATACGAATCAACATGCAGATACGCACCAACATGGGGATACGCACCAACCTGCATTCGTCAACATCATTCGGCCAGATATAGAAGAATGCAGGTTGGTGCGTATTCGCCATGTTGGTGCGTATTCGCCATGTTGGTGCGTGATGCAACCAGGTTGATGCGTAATAAGCCAGGTTGCATCGTACATTCTAAATGTTGCATCGTACATTCTAAATGTTGAATATTTGGTCATATGGCGTTCCATACTGTATAGCCTATATCATTATTCTAGACCAATACTATTTCTCACAACAAAGCAACACAGCAAAATGTCAACGAATTACCGGTATACGCGCAATGTATAACATCACACACATTGCAAATCACACACATTGCAAATAGAATAACACGCGTTTTTATCAATCCTATACTACGCTCTTTCCTTTCGAGTATTATTCAGCCTACCATTTATTTGAAATACATATATAGTTTCATGGCACTCATATATCAAACTGTAACCTGCTCTATTCTATGATATTGCTTTTTACTCTTAAAGATTGATAGATGAACCATCACAAATATGTAAACATGTTCTTGTTATATGTTTCCGCATAAACTACGTTCAAACAAAGCAAAGTTTGAATATCATCCAAAAACACTCGGTGTTTTCTGTGGTCCACACATCTGTACTAAACACAGGTAGCATCCACGGTACCAGTGCTGTACTTTGTTGACAGATACGTGTTTCCACGCCATTAATTTGGTATCTACGATATGTCACTACAAAATTACTGAAGTCAATTAAATGCTAGATCTAATGGAAAATAGTCAGTGCAAAAGCTCTGACATTTTTAACCCATTCTACGTGCAGCGACCAAACAGACCTGTTAGAGCGATATTTTCCTCGCGAAAGAATATTTGAAAAATACGTGAAGAAATAGGAGGTAGTTTTGCATCCAACCAACGTTGTCTCCGGCGTTATCCTTTAGATACCAACGACGCATACCGCCATACTAGGCATGTTGGAACCGTGGATTTACTCAATCAATTTGATGGTTGTTGTTAGCGTTTTGCACAACTATATTTGGAATTTCCGGAAGAAGCAGCAAGCAACTGTCAAACAACCGAGGATGATGCATCCCTTTCTATTGACCAAAACATTGCGATGCATGACAAACGTGCTGTTGCGGAGGGTGATATGATATTTGGCATGGGCCTGAAGGTTGACAGACTGGCCTAAGAGCCGTAGCGTAGCGACAGAGGACTGAGCAACAGATCCAGAGTGATTATGATTGTGTATTGGTAGGAAAGAGTGATAATGTTTGATTCTTTGGCCAAGATATGTAAACGAGGCATGATGTACGAGAAAAATGGAACTTTTTATTGTACTCATGACCATTTCAATAGCATATAAACCGTTAAAAATTACTCTTTTAACCGTTTGTAATCTATTGAAATGGTCTCATCAGTACAGCATAAAGTTCCATTTTTTCCATCATGACTCGCTTAATTGGTCAAAGCGTCAACCATTATCACTTTCCTACCAATATACACAATCACCACTCTTAGCCTAGTCATCTGTGTGTGTGTGTGTGTGTGTGTGTGTTTTTCCTACCAATATACACAATCACCACTCTTAGCCTAGTCCTCTGTGTGTGTGTGTGTGTTTCCTACCAATATACACAATCACCACTCTTAGCCTAGTCCTGTGTGTGTGTGTGTGTTTTAAAGTTTAATGTGAATTATCCGAAAAGTTTAAATGTAGTCCACAAAAATTCTATATTAAGAAAATATTTGACTCTTCCCCAATTATTAAAATCCAAAATCCATATTATCGTATCAATGGAGCCATAATGGGAATGGGTCCTATAAGACTCATATTTCCTCTAATTTTATCCCACGTGAGGATACTCTAATCCTATTGGATGAGAGCTAGTTGTCAAAACTGTTGGCTACCTGTGTCTCTGTAAGTTCCTTGACAGCGGTCACCATTCAACGCATTAGCACCCGTTGTCATGGAGCCGACGTACTAGCAACGGTTGACAATGAGCCGTAAATTGTAAGCCTACCGTTTTATGATTCCCTTTATTGTTGAGGACGTCAAAATCACCACGCGTGGCGAAAGTATGTCAAGGATGAACAGAAGCCGCCGTCAACAATAGAATTATCTTATTGTTGAGAACAACGATAAAGAGAATAACATGCGAGTGTCTCAATTTAGAGAAAAAAGGAAAATCTCAACCCAGTTGAGATGGTAGGCTGTTTGGTATAATAAAACAGATATGACATCCCAGCATGGTCAGCACGGTAAACCTGCTGCACCGATATTGCACTGGCCACGTGAGTTGTGTTGGTTTCAACTTGTCAAGGATGTTGGGTGCCTGGGGTTGAGGGGGCGGGGTTTGTTTGGTATAATAAAAACAATTATTATACCTCATGTGAGGATACTCATCCTATTGGATGAGAGCCATGTTTCAAGACTGTTAGCAACCTGCGTCTCTGTAGGTTCCTTGACAGCGGTCACCATTCAACGTATTAGCACCCGCTGTCAAGGAGACGACGCATTAGCACCCGTTGTCAAGGTGCCGTTTCATGATTCCCTATATTGTTGAAGATGTGATGCTTTCAAGATCCCCACGTGTGGCGAAATGTGACAAGGCTTGAGCAGAATGCCACCTTCATCAATTGAATTATGTTAGTTTTGAGAACGACGATAAAGAAAAAAACGAGTGTCTTAATTTAGAGAAAAAAGTAAAATCTCAACCCAGTTGAAATCATACGTGCTTCGATTTTGCACTACCCAAGTGAGTTTGTAAGTTTCAACTTGTCATGGACTTTAGGTGCCGGGGGTGAGGGGGGTTGTTCGGTATAATGAAACAAATATGACATCCCTGTAGGGTGGCTGTCATGATGGTCTACCCCTCGTGAGCATTGTCACCCGAGGGCGTAGCTCTCGTGGTAGACAATCATGTTGGCAACCCCACAGGAATGTCAGATCTGTATAATATTATAGAGGACAAACTGTTTGGATAATATATTAACAAAATCATTTCCGGCAATTTTAGCAAATCATAGATGGGGATTTCATGTGGAGGGTATATATTCGAAATAGAATGAGGTAAAATTTGACAATAAAAGGGGCAACACACTATATGTTGATCCTGAATAAAAGAATTGGTATTTAAAGTAGATACAACAACAAAAGTTTTCATCATCTTCTGCAGAGTCTATGAACATCGTTATCACTCTCAGTGGAACAACAACACGACATAAACGCGAGGGTTAGAAAACTATTACCCTTTGTATTCATCTGACAGTCTCTATGGTTACTGGTACCCAGAGGACCGTGACAACTACATTACATTCCCCAAGAACCTGTTTGAAGCAGGTTGCCACCACCAGGGCGATGTCCTGTAAATGACTAGTTCTATTATTATAGTCCAGGCAAAGTAGGGGTTTACCCACCACTAATTGCAAAAGAAACGAAACCTTCTGCATTAAGAGCATTGGTGTGTATATAATAACATATTGAAAATCCCACTTAATCAAAGTATTGGAACAATGTGTACTTTGCAATCCAAAATTGTTAAGAAAATCAACATATTGGTGAAATCATGATAAATAGTAAAACAAAGTTAAAATGCTGACATTCTTTGAGAAATCACAAAATAAGTTGTCTATATTGATGTTTTACCAAACAAGTAGCTAAAATATCAAACAATTTTAATCGGAATGATATTCTAATATTAACTTGATGCATGATATTATACCCCATTTTGTGTATCTCTATCAAGTATAGGCTATTTCACCATCTTCTGGACAAAGGGTGAAAAAATGATAAAAAGTACAATTATGAAGTCAGTCACCTATCAAAAAACTACTTATGGTTAAAAAAAATGTTTAATTACCAAATAAGGAATGTATATTCCAGGCCAGTGCTTGAATGTCCTTTGGACTTCTGAATACTGAGAAGTCACACAGAACACACAGGTTGTAAGACATTTCTAAAACTGTCAATTTCAAAAAAATCATTTGTAATAAGTAGTTTTTACCTCAATGTAGCTTCTATGACTTTGAATGCAGACATCTTGCACTTTCTTATTAACCCATTCACACTCAGGGTGGCCTAAGCAGGCCTGAAAATTTTGGGAATATTTTACTTGCAAAAGCATTTTCAGGGAAACATTTCAAAGAGAAATGTTGATCAGAAGCCATACAACTCTCCCTCAGTTTTTTTTAAACTTTCGTTTTAACTTACGAGAGTAACAGAAAATACTTTCTATATGAACTTTATGTGTGAATGGGTTAAGTAAATACATATTTAAGATTGTTATCCGAATATTTGGAGAGAATACCCAAAAGTTTTTGGATTGCCAAATTGGGACATTTAGTTCCAAAATCTTGGCTAGGAGCATACGTATCCCAGCCCTTACTCCAAGATACCTACATATCAGCTTCATCTAAATAATCTGCCAGACCATCACACTTGATCCCTTCCCTCATGTTCTCACAATCACCCTTGCTGGATCCACATGCTACCGTGCATCCTATTCACATTTCTCTAAAACTAGAGTGTTCAGTGACACATCTAGTCTTGCAATGACATCTTACAAATGGTTCTTTTAGTACTATTTCTTGTTTTCGTTTGATGGGAACCATCTTTACATCCCGGGGGGGGGGGGGGGGGGCACTCAGGTACTGAGGGGGGCCGCACCTTAGTTACGTATTTCGCGGAAGAAGGGGTCTTTTTTTAAGACCTCCGCATGTCCGCGATTTTGTAAAAGAAGGGTACTTTTTTGTACCAAGGTACGAAGTATGGGGGTCAAAATCCCCTTACAATCCACGAAATATACGCGGCTCTGACGCCGAGTGACTCCCGAAGTGACTGGACTTCCGAGTTTGCTGCCGCCACTTGCTGCTGCTAAACACGCAGAGGATTATATAATCTTTAGTTAAAATACATGTTCCCGTTCATCCAATGTCAGTGTTTTGATAAAAGAAGGGGTGTTTATTTCGTGGAAAAAATCAGCGTTTTATTAAAATAAGGGTGCTTTTTTGGCCAGAAATCAGTGCTTTAGGGGTATTTTTTAATTTTGATAACGAACGTATGCGCCCCCCAAAATACCCAAGTGCCCCCCCCCCCGGGCTTTACATCTACAGTGCCGACTTTTGATTCCTGCATTAAATGCTTGAGCAGCCTGGGCATAATACACAACTGCATGTTTGATTGCCACCCAGTTTCCTGGATGCATGGATGACCTCGCAACGGACCATAGCTTATATTCACATGCTACATGGGACATAAATGAGCTTGGCATTTGTTTTGACATGTTACCCATGGGTGTTGGCACAACCAGGCACTGACAGACGTCCAGTCGACTTGAATATGAGTTAAATGCCTGTACTGTACTGATTTCCCACCCCAGTCCTCAGGATAAAACTTTCTGTTCTTCCATGTTTGAATTTGGGAATAAATACAGAAGCTGCAGAATTTTGTGACAGCTAAAGTGTCCAACCTTCAGGGCCACTGACATAATGTACCTAGCAATATACTTAACCTGACATACCTAAATCCAGCTTAATTACTCTCTGCCATATCTTCTTCCAGATATACACCATGTTGGCTGATTAAATTGTACAAATAGTGTTTGAAACACTAAAAAACAATTTCTAGTGGCGCTGTGACCAGGAGTGACCACCATTTTGAAATCCCTCTATACAGCTATGGTATGCGCTACTGGTTGCCATGGCACTACCCGAAGTAATATACATATACTGGAGTCCTAACAATAATTTTTTTGAAAAGCATTGTTAGGTTCCCAATGCAGGAATGATATTGGACTCCTAACATTGACCAATGTTCAAAGTAACTTAGAGAAACACAAGTCAGTCCAGTACAACAACGAAATTGACCAATCAGCTGCTAGATTTAGAGAGGAACAGATGATAAATGTACTTCTCTGTTTGACAATGCGGACCTATTAGCCTGAGTGCCATCCTTTGGAGCTGAACAACACAGAAAGTGGAGGTCACTTAACACTACAGTGCTGCCACCAACTGGCTAAAGGGAGTAATAATCAAATATATGTATGTTAATCTAAGTAAATAATCTTCCTTCTGTTGACATGAAAACACATTTCAGATTTAAGGCGCTCTCTTCACCATCCCTCCTATTCCAGAGGCAAAATGATTGATATGAGTAAACACCCAGACCAACCCCCCCCCTTCACCCCAAATGCACCCACCCCCTCCTCGAATATAAGAATTTAAATATAAGATTAGGTCCTATTATTAAAGAGTATCAAGTAAAAAAAGGTTTTGTTGGGCATTTGATAGGGTGAATCAAACATCCAGTGTGCTATAAACTGCATTCTACCTAGATCTCCCAAACCCTCAGGAACCTGGAACTTTCGGTCTTAATTTCAGCATGTTCCAATATTTTGATTGAGTGGGATTCTTGATATATCATTCCTCATATAGTCTCCTTTCAAATAAAACAGGTTTCGTTTCTTTTGCAATTAGTGATGGGTTTGGCCAAAAAATGTGCCAGATTGCCTGGACTATTATCCGCGGGTCGTGATGCCTGACCGGTCCGCCTTGCGGGTGTCAAATATAGTATCTATCTGATTCCTTTCCCAGACTGACCGCCAGGGCTTGTTTTCATTCTAATCCCGTCTGTTTTCAGCACCCCGACAGCGGCGCTGTAATCCGCGTCCTGGGAAAGACTGGTCGCCAAGCTATTTCCAGTTGCGAAGCTGGCGAGTGCATCTGTTGCCATTAGACTGGTGCCGGCGCTGCCGCTGCTGTTCATTATCACTACTACCACCACTGTCTGCCGGGCTCTGTCGGCCGCAGTAGCATTATGAAGCTCGAAGGGAGCGGGCGGTAGAGGTGGCTGCCGCGGCTTGCTGGGAAACTACACACGAATAGTCTACACTAGAATACACCACTGCTGTTACGTCCAACACCCCAATCCCCCTTCTACTGCCATAGAGAGGACATCTAAACAAGATCGACAAGGATCCATTATAAGCCGCCTGTAGGTAGATCGCCATCAGCACAGTGCTAGTACCAACAGCAAGATGGGGAGGCCCGGCACACATCAACACCGCGCTAGTCATGGCAGAAACAACAGCTTGCCGAGTGAGTACATAAACAGTAGTCTTGTTTGCCCATTGCTAAAACAAACCACTGGTTAGGTCATGGTGATGTCCTGGCAGTGACGAGTTAATCTCATTCATGTTTGTTTAATACCCATTCATGTTTGTCGTGGCTGACACCGCCAGGTGGCGTGCAGATCAGCATCTCCACCGGCGGCCACTGCTTTGTCGTCAGCCTTGAGTGCATGTGTGGTTTTCATGTCAAAGCGACACCTAGCGGCAATGTGTGGATCGAGACCTTTCACGCCCTGCTTAGCGATGTAATAGCTTGCTAGAATGTGCTCCACGCTGTCACTAGCTCGATAATCAACACCTCATCTCATCCTGCGGAATCGACATGTAGTGCAGTAGAGCAGCAGCCGTATCACGATAGACTGACATCGACCTCCGTCCCCTGCCCGCAGCAGCAGCAGCAGCAGAGGGAGGAAGGTTTAACCCATTCATATCTAAAGCGTTCACTGGGTCTGACGCATACCTTGAGAAGAAAGCAGCACTGAATTAAATTATACTTGAACTAATGTTGTTCCCAGTGGGTTCAACAGCCCCAATGGGTTCAACAGCCCCTTTTCAAATATTTATCATATTTCAAATAGGGTTGTTTAGCCAGTTATGTCATAGTTGTCGGACCATCACTGTACTCAAGATGCGAATGAGTACTCTCTCTCTCTCTCTCTCTCTCTCTCTCTCTCTCTCTCTCTCTCTCTCTCTCTCTCTCTCTCACACACACACACACACACACACACACACACAACCTGATTACCATCGTAGTGTCAGGGCCCCGCCCATCACCACTGCTGCCGCTGCTGTATCCAGGACGCATTATACACAGACAATAGGTACATGGGTAGCAGAGGACGCATAGAGAACTCAATGAGGTTTACTAAAGCAGAAGAACGTCCTTTTGGACACTAGTATTAATCACATGAGTTGCATCTAATGGAGACTGATCCGGCCTCAGCAGAACATCAGGCAGGGTTGGGAAGGATGTGAATTTAGACTACTAGTGATATGGGGCATCGAGTGGCGGTGGATAGGGAAACCCATTTGAACTTCTGACATTCTGCATTAGTGGTAAGCAGTAAGCATGCTTCTCGGTACGCGGTAACGGAAACAACGTGGGTTCAGTGATTCCCTCGTTACAATTCAAAATATATATATTTTTTAAATGATAATTTTACAATTCAAACCGTTGAGCCTTTATCTGACTTCAGAGTATTTTTCACTTTTCTTTTGTAATTAACCCTATTAGGTAGATCTACCCCTGGGTTAAAACGAACCCCCGTCCCTCAGTCATACAGAAAAACACAGAAATCCTGGAGCCGCTCCTTCTCCCGACTCGTGCAGTCATTGGGCACCAGGGAGTTATAGGTATAGCAAATGGTATCAGAATATGTATAGCAAATAAGGCGTTTGCCACCACCGCCTTAATATAGGAATGGTATCTAGCAAAGACATGTTCCCATGCGAGAAAGTGCCTGTTACCAAGCCACTGTCTATAGTGCAATTTGTTGTGTGGTATGTGTGTGGTTCATAGCAATATGAGACGGCGTTGTTAATGCATGTGGGTAGTAAGCGCTAGGGCACTCGGGTTACCCTTAGTCATACTCCCCATTATGGGGACTGCAGTCAAGAAAAGGAAGAGGAGACGGACCCAAGCACTGACTCACGCTAGTCTCACAGCTTTAGGAGTACATCGAGGAGTAAGTGTCCTTGTACTGCATTACAAGGTTCCCTTACTACCCGGGGCCACCACGACAGCCGACTGGTCTAAGGCGCTGCCACTGACTGCTCTCTGTCTCTCACCATTGTAAGGACTGCCCAATACTACAGTAGCTGAGTGGTCTAAGGCGTTCTCTCATCACTGTCTCTCACCACTGTTGGGTCTGCCCCAGCAGCTGAGTAGTCGGGGGAGTTCTTAACGAAGGCTCGATGTCTCTCACCGCTATTGGGCCTGCCCCAACAGCTGATTAGTATGAGGTGTTGCTACTGAGTGCTCGCTGTCTCTCACAACTGCCCATATTCAAAGCCAGCGCGAGGTCTGTGAGGAAGTTGCCGGGGACTCGAGCTTATGTGACGGATCGTTTCCTCCATTAAAGGCTGGCTAGTCGAGATTTCACCTTACTATGTCAAAAGAGTGACGACAAACACGAAGTCTATTTCTACCTGGTCTTGTGTCACCGACTGTTATGGGAACTTAGGAACGAGAAGTTGAACTATTTACGTGAGATCAATAGACTACCTGTTATGCACCACTAGTTAAAAATCACATCAAAAACACGCAAACGTAGTGCGTACGTGGACTCCTTTTATGACTGATTGGATTCTTTATGGTTCCGTGATGTGGCAAAATAGCAGAAACGACTGGTTATTGTATCATGATCTGGTAAAAAGTATGTTATCTTTAACAATGATTTCATCGAACCAGTACAGGTAGATGAGGGTTATGTAATTCTTATTCTCTTTGTATGAGGTACTTAGCTAATTCTCCACGCCAGCCTTTGCTGGTTGTGTATATGTTTAGCCTTGTTTGCTCCCGTACACTTGTATCCCGGGACTTGTATGTACATTGTTTGACACGAGTGTAGGTGACAGTTACCAAGGAATGAACGTCTGAATTTTACCGAGCCACATGCTACCAGTTCCTTCAGGTTACCCTAGCCGAATGTGTTTAACAGACGTGCATTGTATTTACAAATCAAATGCACCCTTTATTGACCCAGAGTTTTTCGGAACTAGGGTTGGATGCCATGTGTCGGCAGTAGAATGGGTGTAGTAGGGGGGGGGGGGGGGGGAAGTTGACTGTAACGTGTTCGTGTTCATTTACACTACAGGTCTGTAGTGTAAATGAACGCCCGGCCGCTACGCGTCGCCACCGTCGCGTATTATAATATTATAATTACTTGTGACGTCATCAAAACTGTAAAATCGCTAATTTCACTGATTTAAAAAAGGTTATTTAATTTCCTAAAAGTGTATTCTTAGTACAATTAGTCCATTGAATGTATCCATGCTGTTTGACCAAAACAGAGTGGACGCTATCATACATAACTGGAACAACCAAGTTTTCAGTAATGAAACAATCCCAGGCGTTCCACAAAGGCATTCGACGTGTTTGAAGCCGCCTAACGGCGGGTTCCGGAACCTCGCGTCAAGAAAATGTCGTTTGGGGGTAAGACATTGCAAAATAGAAACTGGGGTCCTATTCAGTTGAGCTCACGCAGCTGAGTCAAGGAAAACGTGTACACAGGTAAAAATTGACAGGTCCAAACGGGCCCGTTATTTTGATGGGCCCGTAACGGGCTGGTTACGGGCTCAGAACACGTTATAACGGGCCCATTACAAGCCCGTTATGACAGGCCCGTAAAAATAATGGGACCGTTACGCGTTTTTAAGCCGTGAAATGTCGACATATTGAGGGAAAAACGGGCCCGTTTCGACACGGGTCTGTAACGGGGCCGTACGGGCCCGTCAACTTTTACCTGTGTAGTTGAAACACCGAGACGACAGGGATAGGATACAAACTGTAGGAAAATGTACAAGAGCGCTTAACTAGGAGATGGGATATTTTGAGTGTGCTACCAGCACCACAGCATTAATAAAGAGAATTTAACTAATTAGGTATGGGTGTGCTAAGGAGGGTGTAGTCCACACCTGCATCACGCCAGGATAGTTTGCCTCGAAGATATATAGTAAACTCATATATATATATATATATATATATATATATATATATATATATATATATATATATATATATATATATATATATATATATATATATATATATTTATATATATATATAAATATATATATATATATATATTTATATATATATATATATATATATATATATATATATATATATATATATATATATATATATATATATATATATATATATATATATATATATATATATATATATATATATACCCACGGACCTTCAGGAGGTCGTGGTCCGTATCAGTATCATGTATGGCAGGATGGTCCGTCTTACAGACTAGGAGTCACAGGGCATAAGGGCGATTGATTTACTCGCCCGTTTCCATCAGGGCGACAGATTTACTCGCCCGATTCCAGCAGGGCGACTGATTTACTCGCGGCTCCACTGCTATCATTTACACTTAGATCTTGTTTGTGGGTCAAATGCTGACTCGACACTGCAGAAATTATTCAAAACATACCGTACATTCATTGCAGCATGGAGCCATTTTTGCTCATGCCCATATACACAAATACCTGTTCGTTCGCTCGCTCGCTTACGTTCAGAGTCCACGTAATGCAGTGTCAGATTTCCACCTTATTGTATGTTCTCCTGTGTCATGACACTTAAAACAGATTGAATGTCCATGACGTTGGGTATATATTGTATATCAGCGTCTACACAGTGGCTTTACTATCTATACTATCAAAATATGATATGTTTACATACAACAGTAGGTACATAAATTAAGGACTACTTTCAGACTTCTGGCACTGCTGATGTATAGTATAAAACAATACCAATCATTCTAAGTGTTCTTGTGCTCTCTTGAATAACCGAAGCACGGTGGTTTCAAATTGAAATATTGTCTCTGTCTGCTATGTTTACGTGTTGGTATGGCCGAACAAGATAGTAGTTATGACAGGATGGAGTTCTAGTCTGCAATAACCACTAGCGCAACAGAGGGGAGGAAACACAAATCCACACACAGAACTTTGAGGACTTGGTCAGGTTTAAGACGTATACGTGTAAGGGGCAATGGTGGGAGATACGTGTCTCGCCAGTATATACCATCACCCTTCAACGTGCGGAGAACTATTCCATTGCCTACTACTACTACTACTACTACTACTACTACTACTACTTCTGCCACTATGACTACTGCTGCTGGCGTTCAGCTCACTATTCGAGAATTCCTTCCGCCTATGTGTATTCTTTCCTGAATTGATGTTCACTGGAAAATCAACATACTTAACACATGAGCAGAAAATGACTAGGCTGAAACGTACCATGCACTATTTCTGATACCATTCTTTTTCTCTCCCACTTTAACATACATTCTATGATTGGCGCAATAGTCTAACACCGAGTTTCTCACCGAAGTTCGTGACCGTCTTAATCAGAAAGCATGGATAAATAAGAAATGGAGTTATAGAGAAATGTTTTGCACTGCTTGAACTTTTCCCAATCTCCGGCGTCGTAGTGGATCGGAAGCGGTCGAATCGGTAATCATGATTCATCGATGGCGCATCATGCCTGGTAACTAGTCTCTCACTCGGCGAATAGAGAACATCCGTGTGTTAACTGCTGTTTAATGTTGCTGAGCACATTTACAAAACAGAAGCGGTTCCAATGTGGTTGTCGTGTGTTATAATTTAAGTGTATATAGAAGTTGTGTAATGTGTATTAGGACAGCACAGCCCGTGTTTACACGATGAAGCGGTGGTCCAGAAGAGTAGAAGATGTGGATTGCTATAGCCGACCTGTCTACGGGGTTGCTGTCCACTACTCGCTGTCCGCGACCACTTCCGGCTTCGGTTCCAGCTCAGGGCATGTGAGGAAGTTGTCAGTGTCTTGGGAATAGGGCGGTTGTTTTCCCGTCTACTCCACTTTTTCTCCAACATTAGCAACTGGCTTCTCATGATGTTGACTTTACGTGTCTGAAAAGATGACGATTAAGGAAATGCCAAATTCAAATCCAACTGGGCAAACCCTGGCAGCGGGCACATAATCTGACACACACACTAAGGGATGTTGATAACAAAGCTGTGTTTAGAAAAATATGTTTCACCGAATGCTGTTGTTCCTATTGAGCCTTACACTTCCTTTTCAATATCCTTTCAAATAGTACTACATACGTAAGGAGTTCTATACAGTCAGACCCTTTTTGGACTCCACATGCAAAAGGGTTAAAGTAGATTATGTGGTTAATTTTCTTGACTGTTTTTTTTCTATATCATGCTTTTATTTGACTCTATTACTTATACAAACATATAGTGTATGAAATATCTTACCACGAGGAAAACAACAAGCATACAAAAGTACCCTTCCCGAAAGATGGAAGATGTGAGGGTCAAACACTGAAAATGAACGTGCAGGGAGTTACCAAAAGGTGTTCCGTTTCACAATTATGGACCAACGACCATAAATGTTCACAAATGTGGTGAAAAGATCAATATGGTACGGGGAAAGGGTGTCGCATTTTCTACACAAGACCATTGCCCTGTATAGTAGACCAGCAGTACTGGTCCTCCTGCCTGTCCACTAGGTCCCAGGGCACGCAAGGCAACATAGTTATAGAGGGGTCGACTAATGTCCTTGTCACGCACACGGCGGTATAGGGGTTGCAGGTATTGCCCTGGGCGCTGGGAGGCAAGGGGCCTCTTTTATCCCTAGATCCAATTATCAGATAGAATGGCAGTTATGTCTATAACCGCAATACCGAAATAGAAACGCTCATTTAAATTTAGGCCACTGCTATATATCTTAATGCTCAGCTATAGCCGTGACGCATAGCTAAATGCTTATAGGCAATACCTTGCACTGACTTATGGTACACTCTTTATTTCATGGATTTATATGTCGAGCAAGAGTCAGGTACTGATCATGTTCTAAAATTTTGATTAAAATCTTCAAGCACAATCATGATTGGGAACATTTAAAAGAGAAATGTTATTTAGAACACTACCGACAACTCTCCCACAAATACTTTGTAAAACTATTCTCAATTCCAAAATTAATGTCAAAAGTATTATAGACCTAGACGACAATTTGTTTAGGAACTAGTAAGTGTTACTGGCTTAAAATATCGCCAATACCTTGTTATCTGATGTACCTTACCTTTACTATCACTCGGTAAATGCCAATACCCCTATCTATACTAAAAAGTATATTTGTATCATAAAAGGTATGAAGTATACCCCTCCCCTACACCTACCTGACGTAAAACCATGCCGCAATCTACACTAAAAAGCATACCCTAACCTACACTAACTTGGCATCAACCCATACCCCAATATATACCAAAACACATCCGATTGCTACACTAACTTGGCTGAACCCATTTATATCCAATGTGTGCACATAGTCTGATAACTTTGAGCATAATTAATATAGGGTAATATTTGAATGCTTTGTGTACAGAAAGTATTAAACCAATTAGAAGCAAAACTTCCAAATGATTCACAACATAATGTCTCTGTTATCAAGATATCATATTAGATATTTCCTTATGCGACATACTATATGTACGCTCCCGATGCCGATGCCTCAATCTAGACAACACGCATAGCCTCGACAACCTGGTCTCTTGAGGGTCCAGAGCCACACTAAGATCTCTACGCTGCTTGCTGGCCTTGGTTGGTATTTGGTCTTGCAATCCCCTCCTTTGCTCTCGCACCAGTAATATTTCCAGTCTGTTTGTTCACTTGTTCGTGTAGCAAATTAAACATTTTTGTATGTGCATGTAGCCAGCCGAGAACCTCTCATAGAGCCATACGTTGATATTGGTGTATGTGGCAACACGTTCCAACTCCACATCGCATTCTGCTGTTATACTCACGGTACACTTCCTCCTTGTCAACAGCATGGCCATTCATTGGATTTTTCTGCCACAATGGTTCATTGTTATAGGTCAGCCGTAAAGTGCACGTGGATCGACACGGTGTAGGTGTGAAGATGGTTGGACCAGTTTCATTACGACGTGATTTGTTAACGGCGAGGTCCAATCCTTTCCAATATCAACAGGAAATGTCCAGGTTTTTCTTTATGTGATTTACTCGAATATTTGATCTGGACACATCTTAAAAGTGGGAGATCTACTTTCCTTATAACTTTACCTGCATTCGTCTCTGAAGAACAAATTCTCTAAAACGCTGCATTTCTTGTGATTGGAATTGCGAAGTTATACCACCACCACACCCCAAC
>OZ012686.1:1208044-1218044 GCA_963942565.1 Maea johnstoni | reverse complement strand
TAAATCCCAGCTTATACTAAATCAACTGAACCATCCCCAGTCTATCAATTTATCTATACATTGTTTCTACTATCCTTTTTATGGAGCAGGATTTCTTGCAAGTTGCTGCGTAAGAACGTGTTTGTATATGTGATCGATAGTAGACCATTGGTATTGAATTGTCGCATTATCATAATCGATTTTCACAATGAAAATGAACGTAGCTTTACCTGTTTGTTCTATCGATGTAATGCTCTATTAAATCGATTTACTAAGTCTAACAGTGGGTACGAACACCATGACCACGCAATCCTTAATTTAGAAATTAGTTACTGGATCTTCCTTTGGGATCGATATCGACCTATTTGTTTGTCTCCACCATCGTGCTGATCGCGTACACTTTCCCTACTAAATGCATTTTGATCATACCACCCTTTCCACCAGTCTTGGTATTAAGATAACAAATTCAAAACAACCCGGGTAGGTTGCACATTACTTAGCAGTGTCTTCGTAGCGTTTCCCATCCCTCATAGTTGAACCTACGAACATGCATCCCGCTGAATGTGCACGGAATGATCAGAGTCGCTCGGTCCGCCCATGCTGGTACTTCACTACAGTATGCAGTTTCATACTTCACAGTACCAACTTCCAAGTCCAGTGGCTAAACCCTTATCCCTACTATCTTAGATGAAGAATCGAGTATCTCTCCGCTTCTATGTATGCTATCCATGGACAGCTTACAGTTCACGGACTAGTAACCCTGCCCGTAAATGACGATGACATGAACCTATATAATCATGTCCGACAGTGGCATTTATGCATCTGTGCAAATGAAACTATTGTACATGTCTTGCTTGACAGAGATTTGGTCGGTATCTGGTATTGGAGCAGTATATAAATGTTCGATGTGTTTGGTATATGAAATGAAATTGTGTACTACTACTACTACTACTACTACTACTACTACTACTACTACTACTACTACTACTACTACTACTACTACTAAGCTTTGCCTATCAATCCTACATTCTTGATTTCCAGTTCTTTACCTTAAGGTCTTACGACACTTTTAGAAATCTCAGTTTAATTTTCCTCAAATTTTGCCAAAGGAAAGAACATAGCACAGTGATCATCAAAACAACTTAAAATCATGGGGTCATCAGCTTAGTTTTTTTTCACAGATTTTTGAAAAATTAATGTAATTCATGTTACAAACATCACTTTCTCCAAAATTGGTGTCTTTCTTTGGTAGATTCATCCTTTCAGAGATACTGACACTGCCTGAAATACTGTTCTGCCTTGTTTGAATTATTTTTCTGCTGTTATATAGGAATTATTGGGCAAAATCAAGGAATTCGAGAAACAGGTTTTTGACCCAAAATTGATATAAGTCAGAATTGCCTAGTTTTATTTTCACCAATTTATGTCTACACTATATTCACAATGCTTTTAATAAGAAGACATAAAGAAAATGATAGGTCATCGTGTTAGTTTTCGAACCACAGATGGTCAAAGTTTGTGAAATAGGACTTTTTGGGGGGCAAATTTTTATGAAAATGTTAGAAAAGAGTTACTCAATTGTTATCGTATATACCCATGCTTATATAAGGTATTGTTGAGCAAGGGAACCCCATTTTATACACATGAATTATCACACATTATGCTTGAAAACGTGTCAAAACATCAAATTTAATGAATATGGAAATCACTGTAGCCAAAAACAAAAAACTCATAGAATACAATTAATAATAGGCAGGTATAATCAGAATTGGTACATATTCAATAAAAATCAATTTCTTTTCAATTTTTCCACTGATGTCAGGTAAATTGTAATAAATGATTTTAGTTTGTCCAATACCCAATAGGTGTCACCGGCATAGAGTATCGTAAGACCTTAAGGGGAGCTAGTTAACATAACGTATATGAAGTCTTAATGCACCACGATTCCACTGTAGGAATCCCTTATAATAAATCAGAAACAGACACACATGATTATCTCAAATAATCTGCTTCATAATTTGTAGCGCCAGGCGCTTCGTTCATAGATATTTGTACTTCTCAGCTGAACCGGAACATTCCTTTATTAATCTAACATGATGTAAACAGTCGGATAGGCTTCCCCCATCAATAAATAACGGTTCGGTTTGACACGGACTTCGTGCACGAGCTGGGATTTGTTTGTTGGGTGAGCAAACTGGAATAGTACAGCAATATTGGGATGCGATATTACATATCGACGTAGGCTTTCGATATCATGCCGTTAGCAGTTGTGCCACATGGAGTATTCATGCTGATATCCACACATTGTCTGGGTGAACACCAACTAAAGTCCCTGCTTCTGCTATCGTCGCTACAATTGTATGGAAATGCGAAACGCAGACACTATTCCAATGTCCATATAAGGGCTGGTCTGGTCGCTATACAAATGTGTGGCGCTGTGGAGGGCTATTATATTTATGGTGCCTCTGCAACTGAAAGAGAATGTAAGATATTTCCGGTTCCGGATTCATATCTCGTCACGATACGACCTAAGCGGGTGAAAGCGCAAAACCCAAATCCTCCCCCTCAAACAAGAGATCATGTTCATCGCCCATACCTCCCCCGTGTGGCAATTGTATGAACTAAATAGCGAAGTATAGGCTACGCACCCTTTGTAGATGTGTGAATATATGTACATATACTACGGTAAAACACAGTATTAAACGCCTTAAGTCGCTAGGCTGGAGTCATCATATTGCTTATTATTTTGCAAGTGGCACATTTTCGCAATACGGAAATGCTCTGATCCTAGTTCATACCCATTTTCACTGCAAAACGATTCCATTGTACATCGAGTTTTATTTTAAGCTTGGATTTCGTCATTCGCCTCGCCTCAAGTCATTTTATGTTGTGTATAAAGCAGCGGGAGCATTAAATCATTCACATCTGGAGCGTATACATAGGCTGTAACAAATGCGATCATCTTGATAATACAGCAATATTGTGAGGAACATTTGATTGAAAGTTGTTGTTACTGTTTCGTTTAATAATTCTTCAAATATTTTCCAAATATTCTTCTATTCGATATTTTACAAATATGGACTGATCCCGAGGGCAATATCAGGTTATATGGACCGAGGGAGAGCAATATTGCCCAAGGCCGAAAGCCCAAGCAATATTGCTCTACCGAGGTCCATATAACCTAATTTGCTCGAGGGATTAGTTCATATTTGTTTTATTATATGATCACTGATAAATGGAAGAAGCATTAATTACACATCAGACAGATTGTTAAAACATTTTTATCAAACTACCACTATATCCGGTATCCTTAATACAATAATATTACATCGTTTTGAAGCAAATAATCTCATGTCTCAGGGTCATCATGCTGGATTTTTTGTAAAGTTCTCCATCAGAAGTACAATCATCACAATAAAATAATGAGAGAAGTTCTTTTAGTGCCTTGTCATCCAAACTTTCAAAATCCACAGGCAGATTGCGGAAATATGGGGGGGGGGGTGTCACTATTCTGGCACTCTCATTGGATGGTGTGCCTCTTTGGGATCAGTCAATATTGTCCAGTCCACCAACTGTTTTGATGGACTAGTTGGGAGATATTCCCTAGTATAGGAAGTGGTCATAGCCTGAACTAACCAATCAAAAGAGAGATTGATCAGTGGTCATAAAATAATAAGTGATGTTCTAGGTCGTCGGACCATGACCGCATGGGTTAACCCATTCATGCCGCTTACGGCCTAAAACAACCTGACTATATTGGTGATCTCTTAAACAAAAGCAGTTTCTCAGAAAGTATTCGAAGGAGAAATGTTGATCTAAACCAAACCCAAAACTCTTCTTGCAATGTTATGTGAATTGAAATGAAATGGTCAAAGACAAATAACGACAAGGTAAGCACGACTACTAGTTATGTGATGTTTTGGCTTTCAGGTATGGTAGTTATTATCAGGGAGGCTGTTTCCATGGATACCTAACAAGCTGGCGATGTGCCACCGTGATATTATGGAAACTGGTGCTGTTACCCTTGGTGTGTAACCTGCGGCATGGTCACCACAGGTTAGACTTTTAGAGCTCTATGTTAACTGCTCGACAACGACCAGGGCCACTTGCTTTCACTTTCTCTGGGCGATGTTACAGACTGATAGGGCGGCGATGAGAGCCAGCTGCAGATGTGGCAGTAAGCAGCAGCAATAGTAGCCTGCCTCCCAGGCCATATTTAAATGTCATCCCTTGTGGATAGATGGCACTGCAGTAAACTAGTAAGTCAGATGGAAATACGTCCATTAACCACTAATCTCCCTCGTGTGGCAGTTGTCTGAACTAAATGGCCAACAGTAGGCCACAAGTCGATATCTAGTATAGGTGCAGGCTTCTTTATATGATAAAGTAAAATCATAATAAAGCCGGGTAGCTAGGCTACAGCAATAACGTCAGTGGGAGCCGCAGTAGCAATAGCATCGGAAGCAGCAGCAGTGGAGGGAATGGGCAGTAAACAGAATAGTTGCGATGTCATACACAATTGATTAACACTAGAGCAGTACATTGACGCCAGATGTTCACCAATGGAACTATTAAAGTGAATGTTTTCATGATCAATACCCAGCAATCGATCCTCTACACCAGTGTGTCGGAATTTCTCATGAGTTTGCAATGCTATAGAGTAAGGTTTTAGCAAATATTCTGCTTTAATGATTTCATTTGATGACATTATTGCTTTTAAGGATGTTGCAATGCCCTTGGCATGTCCTCTTTTAGATGATTGAGAGATATGTAAATATGTCCACCGTTAAATGGTAGTAGCTATGGTATCTAGGTCATATATATATATATATATATATATATATATATATATATATATATATATATATATATATATATATATATATATATATGTTACAGTAAGAGTGTCAAACTAGGGATTTAGTCAAATCCCTAAAACTTTCAGGGAATCTGTCAAATTCTTGTTTCACTCACGGATTTGGTCCCAAATGTCTAGAGATTTGACTAAATCCGTGAAAATAGGAGGGTAAGAATGATGAAATTGATAAACGTTGACTGACATACTAATTATCATCATCATCAAGCAATAATTTTTGGCTGAGCATTGATTATTCAGCATTACTTTGTACCTCATTACTTTGATAATCAGGAATCATAAGTAGCGCTCAACTAAGCATAAAACAAAGGTAATTGTCATTTAACAATCCCTCTGAAAGGTCTCCAGTAAATAAGTCAAAAATGACCCACCTATTTTTAGGGGTTTAGTCATATCCGTAGACATTTAGGGACCAAATCCTTGAGTGAAACAGGAATTTGACAGATTCCCTGAAAGTTTTAGGGATTTGACTAAATCCCTGGTTTGACACTCTTACTGTAACATATATATATATATATATATATATATATATATATATATATATATATATATATATATATATATATATATATATATATATATATATATATATATATATATATATATATATACAGGTGAACTTGGATATGACGGACTCAATGGGACCAGGAAAATTGGTCCGTCATATGCAAAATATGTCGTATACATTTGACAAATACTTGATATGCATCCGACTGGGACCAAGCATATCGTCCGTCATATGCAAAAATCCATCGTACAGTGGTCCGTCATATCCAAGTTCGCCTGTATATATATATATATATATATATATATATATATATATATATATATATATATATATATATATATATATATATATATATATATATATATATATATATATATATATATGTATATATATATATATATATATATATATATATATATATATATATATATATATATATATATATATTGTTATTCTGTCCAAATGATAATAGATATATGTGATATATGATGTCAGAGTCTAGCTTCCTATCGTATGTATGGACTAGAATAGTAATAATTTCTGTCTTGTCGCGGTATGACACAAGCTGTTGAAAGTGACGCAAAGTCTAACCAGCCAAGCCATTCTTGAACCATTTTCCTGAAGAATCTTCAACTGGATCGATTCGATAGAAAGGTTGGCATAGTCAGCGGGGCTTCCCCCATGGCCGCTAGGCATATGGCAGTTCGCACCGACACCTCACTTCGTCTCATTGTTTCGCAAGGTATCGGGTTAGAAACCCGCCTGTGTTGTGTTGAAAAAAACTGCTAATACAAGGGGGATTTTCGATTTAACCTTAAATGAGTGAAAACGTTCCTATGATCAAAAATGTTAATCCAATAGTTTTGGATGTAGTCAGAAATTAGTGAAACTTCTCTCTCTCTCTCTCTCTCTCTCTCTCTGACATTTATGAAATTCCCTTACTAGACATATTTCCTGCATATCCCTGTAGAATGCTTTCACACAGCTAACACAGCCAAGTGTCACTCTCTCGCTCTCGTGAGAGCGATACTCGCTACCGATATCTATTGATCTACACTATTGTTTGTGAAATGGCTTAGTGGGCGACTTAGAGATGTGTTAAACTGATCAATTAGGAATTGGGCAGTTTGTAGCAGAGATGCCTTCCCTTTACTCACTGCAGCATTTTAAGTTTAATTTGGTGCCAGGTGCGTGGCCTTACCTGGGGCGGGTTTTCTTTGGTTTGGTTTAGCCTCGGGTTCGACATGGGCCTTGTTCAAAACCATCAACGTTGATCCAACGTATCCCGTTCAGATCGTCATCGCAAGTAAACGTTGATACCGTTCAGATTCCGTTTTCCCACCACGTTGATCAACGTTGATGGTCCTGAACATCGCCCAGTCGAACACGAGGCTAAACCAAACCAAAGAAAACTCGCCCCTGGTAGGCGAGTGGTCAAAGGCTTTGCTAATGACTATTCATAGACTATTCACATCCCGACTCGGGCGTGTGCGAAAATTTACAGTGACATGGGGTTAGCCAGTGGTGTTTTCCGGGCACTCAGGTTTCCTTTTCAATTTACAACTGGCTTAAGTCGTGGCTTCGCCGCAATATAGCAGAAGGGGTGATGATAAATGAAATTCCAAAGCCGACCCGTCGTATATCAGATACTGACCATTCCTGACGTACACTCTTAAACATTAACCTCACCAAAATAAAAGTCCTGTAATAAGATCATTTTTACCCTTCCCATTTCACCACGGCGCAGGCCAGACGTCACCTGCCTTAACGCACCTGCGTCCAGAGGAAACCACATAAAATATGTCATTCCTGCATGCAGCTGGGAGCATTTGTCTCTACTACTGATCAGTCTGCCAGGTGCGGAATCATTATTTATAGATATGTAGGTCGTAGTCGTATTGTGTATAATTAATACTTGTCTGTGTGCAGGATGATATGCGAGTCCTGATCATGCACTGACCACTAGGCTCACGTGACTAAACCTACCCATCAGATTGACTAATATTTATCGCAATGTGGCACAGCGGATGACATTCTAAAGTCGTGAATTTTTCGTAATTGCACGTTTCCTAAGATAGTATAGTTTATGCAAGGATTAACAAATGACCTCAAGAAAACCATGGTAAACCAAACATTTTGTAACATAATCTCTTTCATTTTATTAAGCCTTAGGAGGCATGGTTACACAAGCAGTTTGTGATAGAGCTGCACTCACCACTCACGAACTCGAGTGGCTCGAGCCCTTGGGCAAACTCGCCGAGCTCGAGCTGAAATGTTCAAATAGTGAGCTCGTCTATGCTGGGAACACAAACGTAACACAGAGCACCTAACACACATTATAAACATACATAACTGCTTACCGATGTTATGTTTTCTTTACAATCTCCAATGTATACATTCAAGCTGTGTTGAATGTTATTCTGACCTTTGTACCTCGTCAGCACGTTTTAAAATTAGATAAACATGGCAATGTTAGTAAGTCACCGCCAATAAATTTTTATTTCTTAATAGCTGGGCTGGAAAATAAGTATTTTTCTGGAAAATCGGAACGTCCGTGAGCTCACGATTCAAACGGGCGGTGAGCTCATGAGTTGATTTCCCTCCTTGAGTGCAGCTCTAGTTTGTGAAAAACATTAGGAAAAAGAATCAAATTGTAGAATAGTTATTGTTCAACAGATGAGTGGATCGACAGAATTGTTACATCCAGAAAGGAACAGTTTCATCAATTTGGCAAGATGGTAAATTATTTAGTACAAGCACTGCATTTACATTTTTTATCCATATAGAACTGAAAAATATGTCTGGTTCTCATAGTATGGGGAAACAAGACGCTCACTGTATTTTTGGTCAGGTATACAATTAATGCGACTTACCATTGGATTCTGTGTTGCAAGACATTTTTTAATACTATTATTGTTCAGTGCAACACACTGCCAGCGGAGAGTGATATCTCGTGGTTACGCCACAGCTCTTGGTTCATCGAGGGCCTGCCCTGGTGGCCGAGTGGTCTAATGTGTTGCCACTGAATGCTCGCTGTCTCTCACCACAGACCGGGTTCGAATACCGGCTGGAGCTTGTGAGGAAGTTGCCAGGGACTTGGAGGTTAGGCGTTGGTTTTCGCCATGCACAATTGGCTAACCAACGGGCAACGAATCATATAACTCTTGCCAAACAAAGCGTAGGATCTATCCTTGTGGTGTAAAACTAGTTATTGGATTAAAATTACGATCATTGATAATTTGTTCTAAAAGAGTATGCAAGGAATTGATATGATCCGTTGTATCCTGTTCACAAATCAAATGAAAAAGAAATACTTTTTATTCGGTGACTTATATCGTTTTTGATGTTCATTTTAATGAAAGAAACGCGTTTGTTGGCCGTCGCAAATGAGGAGTTAAACTAAATGCCAAATGTTCCCGTACCGTGTGCGCGTCGCATGCGTGTGTGTGTGTGTGTGTGTGTGTGTGTTGTTCTGCTGGCCTCAATGCTCGACTCGATACTGCTATATGCTGCCCTAAAGCCAGTTTTCTTGTGATCAAAGAAGATGAGTTTATTTAAGATGAGGACTCATAACCATACGCTGATTTTCTTTAGCTATCTATCACTAAGCCATTCTTTATGTAGCGCTGAGCCGTTTAGAACCAGTTACATCACTCACACCATGCAATACAATACAATGCAAATCGATATAATACAGTATGTGGTAAAAGGTAATTGTTTTATTATTGGCCTTTAGGGTTAGGTAGTGATGTACATCCTATGACTGTAGCCTTTTTCTTGGTTCGGATCTGCCCTATCCTGATATGTAGCTAATTTGGGAGATTTGGTTAGGGAAGGGCTAGAGGTTTGGTTTGGGGTGTAAGTAGACTAATAGCTGGTCGGTCTTGTTTTTGTCATCAGAACCTTTTCATGACAAATGTTATTGCATGGCAATGGACTTTGTCCGCCCAGGGCTGTTATCAGGATGATGTTGATGGGGTGAGACAGGCCTTGGAGCCGGGAGTCTTGGAGAGCAATGAGGAGGCCACTGGGTATTTTACCCACCAGTTTGCGCGGTCACGTGAAATAACCAGATCTCTAGTCCCTGTGAAACAACTCGTCCTGTAGCACTAGGATAGTGGTAGTAGGGCTAGTTGTGCGGATAGAGTAAGAGCGTCAGACTCAGCTCGTCCTGTAGCACTAGGATAGTGGTAGTAGGGCTAGTTGTGCGGATAGAGTAAGAGCGTCAGACTTTCTTGTCTATGCGTGCAGACCAAATACGCCAGCACAAAATGGTCAATGCGGCATGCAATTGTTTTCACGCATCATCACCGACTGTTGCCTAACTGCTTTCATAGAGGCTAGAACGTCTTAACTTCGATCACCAGCCATATTACACACGTATATATCAGTCTGTTAAGTTTTTGATCGGCGTACGTGAGGAATTTGCCAGTAACTTGGTCATGCGTTGATTTTGAACGGGCTATGCAATTTCGTCACTTACAGCTGCCTAGTCGTGAATTATCCTAAATATGGCGTGAGAATAACAATATTCGAAATTCCAAACTACGTTCATGTTATTGGTTTTCAGTAACACCGTCATTTAAACAATGCAATTAAACAAATGCATGAACCAAATGGCCTTTCCTGGACTTTGG